>LPNX011235557.1:0-56015 GCA_001517045.1 Pseudotsuga menziesii
TGCAACAGCTTTATACATAAGGGTAACATATCGGAAATGGCATATGAAAAGTGGTGAAAAATGGTGAAATGTTACATGGGTTATATCATATGGTATATCATACGTTTTGTGCATCCAGTATTATTTGCAACATCATGTGACGAGAGCTTGCACAAAGTACGAAGCAAAGTTTGTGCACCCTCTTAAGACCGGTCACATATTATGATGGTGAGCTCGCACAAATCGCCTTTGCACTAGCCAATGTGTATATGATGAGCCCGCAATACCATGGTGCAACCATCAAATGTGTATCATCGCATGTAGAGTCGAGCTTGCACATGGGACAACGAGTTTAGTTTTGTGCACAGATCATGGTCTTGACTCTTGGCATTGCGAAGGGGCTGCACAATGTACCATTTTGTGCACCCTCCAAGGACTAGTCTCCAATCATAACCATGAGCCCGCACAAAACAATACAATGTGACTCTGTGCACTATCAAACAGCTTTTGGTTGAATGGTCGATGGATCCTGCACATCGTTATGTAACATTGGTTGAATGGTCAATGGAGCCCGCACATCGTTATGTAACATTGGTTGAATGGTCGACGGAGCTCGCATGGTTGATGAGTCAATAGCTCGACGCTTGAAGTTGTTGCACAAAACACATGTGGGAACAACAACAACTCATCGTTCAAATCTCTAGAGAAGAGAAATCTCAAATAGATGCAATGAATCGTCGGGGAGATGTAATTTCTAGAAGAATGGATGTTTAAGATGGCAGAGTCATTTAATGGAGGATACATTCATCTCCAAGAAATTGTGAAAGACCCACCTCAAACTACTACCCCAACATCAATGTCCCAAAAAATCGAGGAAGTCAACACGCAACATGAAGGGACTTCATGGAGACATATACCATCTCTGTCATAGCCCCAAAAGTCCCATCCTCTAGGTGAATAGCACCTTTCAACGACTGTAGACATATGAGTTTCGATATTCCAGTAGGTAGCGACTTCAAATTTTTGCAGCCCTTCACATTCAGATATACCATAGACTTATGTTCACCTATGCCCAAATGCAACTCACATAGATGTTTGCACCCACTAACATCAAGAAACAGGAGGCTTCGTACATGAGCCAATGATTTAGGTAACTTCTCTATCTCTGTCTGGGATAAATTCAAGAATATCAAATGTTTCAAATTCCCTACACTTTCCGGCAATGAAGTAATAGAAGTCTAGCTTAAATCTAATACAGCTAGATATTTCACATTAGTTAAAAAACTTGCAGAAATTGATCTAAGATGGGTATTATTCCATAGCAAAAGAGTGCGGAGCCCTGGACACTGGAGGGTTCCATTGATTGTTGATATACTATTTTTAATCAATGAAATCCTACAGAGGTCCACGCACTCACTTAGTGGCAATTCATTCAAAATTCCTTTCCTGGCATTAACAGACATTTGCCTTGCTTGTGGGATTTGGAAATGGCTAAATCGTGCAATAAATCATGCATTTTGCAATATTTCACTCGCCCATCCCCACTAACCTTTGAAACCTCAAGGAGGCATCGATCAATAATTCCATCGATGTATGAGCGTGCTACATCGAATGCTTCTTCTCTTCTTTCTGGAGTAAACCCCTCAGATGTCCAAGCATACAGTAAATAGTCGAACTGTATTTGAGTATTTTTAGGAAAGACTGAGAAGTAAACAAAACAAAGCTTAAGATGATTGGGCAAAATTTGATAACTTAACCTGAGGGACACCATAACGCTCTCTCTCATCGCATCTACTACAATTAGACGATTCAAGGTCCTTTTCGAGTTATTTGGAAGCCTCCTTACTTTTGCCATAGAAGCTGCTATTGTTTTAATAGCCAGGGGTAATCCGACACATTTTTCTACAATTCTGAGGGCTAAGCTGCTCAGCTCATTTGGAGGACTCTTGTCTGCACACCGTTCAGGGAAAGCATGAATGCAAAACAGCTTCATGCTGTCTTTCGAGGATAAAGACTCTAGGGTTTGGATGTCATAAGGAGGCAGTATAGCTTCTGCAACTTTTCTATTACGTGTTGTGAGCAGGATCTTCATTTTAGATTCATTTTCCAATGGCAAACCAATTTTCTCCAAAACATCCCTGTGCCACACATCATCCAGAACAATTAAACAACGGATGTCTTTTAAATGTTGATGAATTTTTTTTATAACATCCTCTGTCTGATCTTTATTTTCATTCACTTGAAGTTTGATTTGGCTGCACATCTCCAGCAAAACTTGTTCAACTACAAAGCTGTGTGATAAAGCCAGCCATACCAAGTAGTCAAAACCGTGTTAGACCCTTTCGCTTTTGAATAGATTTTGAGCTAGAATGGTTTTACCGAACCCCCCCATACCCACAAGGGAAATGACTTGACATCCATCTTTCTGCAATATCAGATTCGTAAGGAGACAAATATGATCTCCCATGCCTATGATATTCTGTGATTCTTTAGTAAGAGTGCTGGATCTTTCTCTCTGGTCTTCTAAATTATCGGCATTTAATGCATGAAGTTGCATCACTGACATATGACAGGTGTAATTGTTGAGTCTCTCGCTTAACGAGACATCTCTTATGTATGATTGTATTATATTCATTTTGATTATGCTAATGAGAATTAAATTGAAGAGTTGTGTGCTCTGTTCCGTCCCGTCCTGTTCCATTTTGTTCTGCTCTATTTCATTTGTGCTGTTCCGTTCTGTAAACTCTGCCTCTCTGTAAACTATTCTGCTCTACTATTCCATCTCCCTCTTCCCATCCATTCAGCTCTGTAATTCCACATCTTGAAGCATAAGCTGAAAACCATGAAGGTACCTCTTGGTTTGATTCTTGTGTAAGCTCAGCAAGAGACTTAGCTATATTAAATTTACCTTCATGGAGTAAGGCAATAAACAAATCACGACTTGTATGCCCTATGCGATGCACATAATCATCAATGTCATTTGGCAAATCAAAACTAAGAACATGAGCAACTTGTGGAAAATCAAGACCACGAGCAACAACATCTATAGCAACAAGAATAGGAATGAGCCCAATATTGAAATACCTCAATGTTTCCTCATGCTCCTTTGGCTTCTGTCTCCCTGAATACTGGTTGGTGGAACAATGGAAACCTATTTGAACACAACCGGTATTCCAATGAATCAGATCGCTTTTTTGTTTCCACAAACACCAATGTCAAAGAATGCTTGCCTGCATGAATTTCAAACATAGTTGTAACAACAAGGGGACTAGGACTACTTAAGCGACTTGGTACAGGCTTCAAGGAAGTACAGTACTTAGGTTTCTCATCTTCCAATACAACTCAATCTCTTTAGTTTTTCGACCAGGAATGCACCCAGGAATCAGTGAGCAGTGGTCGGTCTTCTAGCAGATTGGCAGTACAAACGAAAGAAAATATGTCTACTAATTATTTAATTTGAAAATAAACGTAGTCACTGTGTTGAATTGAATGGAATAATGTGGGGTCTGAGTGCCAATAAAAATACAAACTCGTAAATCCTGGTAATGATATTCTCAACATGTAGGAAAAAGGAAACATCCATAGAAACCATTCACAAATATAGTCTTGGTCTTACAAGTTAAATTTTGGGCTTATAACGATCTGATTTTGCAAGTTAGTTTGATCATTGCATTATTATTTTGATAGCAATCTCCAAACCTAAAGAAGATTCTCTAAATATTTTTATTTCCCAGTGTGCTCGAGAAAATTGAATATTCTATATATATGTTCAACAAATATTCAATCTGCATAAGAAATCAATCAGCCATGTGGAAGAAAGTTTTTAGATCAAAGCAAAAATAACATATTTCAGTTCTGGACAGAGTACGCCGACCGAAAGGAAAGGATTTGAGTACTCCCTATACAATGATTTCAACTAGTGATCATCACCTTGTAATAAAAAGATTGATAATAATAAAGTCAGGCCATAGGTCGAAGAATAGTCAGCATAGGAACTGTGCACTAATAATTCTTGGCAATGCCCGGCATAGAGCATGAATTGAATTTCAAGCTCTTGGTAGATTAAATATTATTGTATAATAGATTTTCAAATCTTATAAATGGGACCATTAAGACTGATCATGGTACTCGACGCTCCCATTGATAGATTATAGGACAACCAATAGTTCGTGTGAATATATAACGCATGAGTTTTATTCATCTGCATATATATGTTCAACACTCGAAAGAAAGTAATTATAGCAAATTTTCAAGTTTGAAGGGAACAATACTTACCGGAGTTAGACAAGCGTGCCATCTACCTTCAAAGTCCAGTCTCAAGTTAAATAGTCTTGTTTTACCAGGGCACTTCTCACAAGTTCCGTGGCCCATATATCAAACTATTCTCTTTACAACTTCATCTAAATGGATCATCAAAACAATACACTGATCAATATCCATACATAACAAGGACGACTCAGAACAACTATCATTATTTTATGGATAGGTCGCTGCTTTGTACTGTCTCTCTTTAACGTCATTATAGGAATTACATGTTGGAAAAAATAAATATGACATGTCTATCAAATGTCATTATAGGAATTGCATCTTGGATAGGGGTGTTTGTCAAATTTAACCCCTTTAATGTCATTATATGAATTACATCTTGGAAAGCTAGCGATTGCTAGCTTTCCTTCTAACATAAGCATGTGTGTCATGCTAGAAGAAATGCTTATGCTAGAAGGAAATGTAGCATTCATTCAAAATATAGTACATTGCACAAGCTCAAGGTATAAGCTAGCAACCACCAATCACCATGGACAGGGTTCTTGTATTGGAAAGCTAGTGACTCTTAGTTTTTTTCTAGCATAAGCATGTGTGTTTATGCTGTTTATGCTAGAAGGAAATGCTTATGTTACAAGGAAAGCTAGCAGTCGCTAGCTTTCCTTGATCTTTTGCCATGTTCTTATTTCAAAATAGAGCACATGGCACAAGCTTAAGGTATAAGCTAGCAACCACCAATCACCATGGACAGAGTTTTTGTATTAGAAAGCTAGCGACTGTTAGCTTTTTTTCTAGCATAAGCATGTGTGTTTATGCTAGAAGGAAATGCTTATGCTACAAGGAAAGCTAGTAGTCGCTAGCTTTCCTTGATCTTTTGTCATGTTCTTATTTCAAAATAGAGCACATGGCACAAGCTCAAGGTATAAGCTAGCAACCACCAGTCACGATGGACAGGATTTTTCTATTGGAAAGCTAGCAACTGCTAGCTTTCTTTCTAGCATAAGTATGTGTTATTATCCTAGAAGGAAATGCTTTTGCTAGAAGGAACGCTAGCAGTCACTAGCTTTCCTTGATATGATGCCATGTGCTTATTTCAAAATAGAGCACATGGCACAAGCTCAAGGTATAAGATAGCAACCACCAATCACCATGCTCGGGCTTTTTCTACTCGAAAGCTAGCGATTGCTAGATTTCCTTCTAGCATAAGAATGTGTGCTTATGCTAGAAGGAAAGCTAAAAGTTGTTGTTTTTCCTTGATCTTGTGCCATGTACTTATTTCAAAATAGAGCACATGGCACAAGATCAAGGTATAAGCTAGCAACCACCAATCACCATGCCAGATTTTTTCTATTCGAAAGCTAGCGACTACTAGTTTTCCTTGTAGGATAAGCATGTGTTCTTATGCTAGAAGGGAAGCTAGTAGTCGCTAGCTTTCCTTGATCTTTTGCCATGTGCTTATTTCAAAATAGAGCAAATGGCAGAAGATCAAGGTATAAGTTAGCAACCACCAATCACCATGGACAATGTTTTTCTATTAGAAAGCTGGCGGCTGCTAGCTTTCTTTCTTGCATAAGCATGTGTGTTTATGCTAGAAGGAAAAATAGCAGTCACTAGATTTCCTTGATCTTGTGCCATGTAGTTATTTCCAAATAGAGCACATGGCAGAAGATCAAGGTATAAGCTAGCAACCACCAATCACCATGCCCAGAGTTTTCTATTGGAAAGCTAGCGACTGCTAGGTTTCCTTCTAGCATATGCATGTGTACTTAAGCTAGAAGGAAATTCTTATGCTAGAAGGAAAGCTAGCAGTTGCTTGCTTTCCTTGATCTTTTGCAATGTGGTTATTTCAAAATAGAGTACATGGCAAAAATTCAAGGTATAAGCTAGCAACCACCAATCACCATGCCCAGTGTTTTTCTATTGGAAAGCTATCGACTGCTAGCTTTACTTCTAACATAAGCATGTGTGTCATGCTAGAAGGAAATGCTTATGGTAGAAGGAAATGTATCATTCGTTCAAAATAGAGTATACGGCACAAGCTCAAAGTATAAGCTAGCAACCACCAATCACCATGGACAGAGTTTTTGTATTGGAAAGCTAAGGACTATTAGCTTTCTTCTAGCATAAACATGTGTGTTTATGCTAGAAGGAAATGCTTATGCTACAAGGAAAGCTAGCAGTCGCTAGCTTTCCCTAGCAGTCATTAGGTTTCCTTGATCTTTTTCCATGTTCTTATTTCAAAATAGAGCACATGGCACAAGCTCAAGGTATAAGCTAGCAACCACCAATCACCATGGACAGGATTTTTCTATTGGAAAGCTAGCAACTGCTAGCTTTCCTTCTGGCATAAGTATGTGTTATTATCCTAGAAGGAAATGCTTATGTCAGAAGAAAAGCTAGTAGTTTCTAGCTTTCCTTTGATCTGATTCCATGTGCTTATTTCAAAATAAAGCACATGGCACAAGCTCAAGGTATAAGACAACAACCACCAATCACCATGCCCAAGGTTTTTCTATTGGAAAACTAGCAACTGCTATCTTTTCTTCTAGCATAAGAATGTGTGCTTATGCTAGAAAGAAATCTAATAGTTGTTGCTTAATAAGCACATGGCACAAGATCAAGGTATAAGCTAGCAGCCACCAATCATCATGCTAGAGTGTTTTTCTATTGGAAAGCTAGCGGCTGCTAGCTTTTCTTGTAGGATAAGCATGTGTTCTTATGCTAGAAGGAAAGCTCGCAGTCGCTATCTTTCCTTGATCTTGTGCCACGTGATTTTTTTAAAATAGAGTACGTGACACAAGCTCAAGGTATAAGCTAGCAATCACCAATCACCATGCCCAGGGTTTTTCTATTGGAAAGCTAGCGACTGCTAGCTTTTCTTCTAGCATAAGCATATGTGTGTATGCTAGAATGAAATGCTTATCTTAGAAGGAAAGCTAGTAGTCGGTAGCTTTCCTTGATCTTGTACCATGTGCTTATCTCAAAATAGAGCGCATGGCACAAGATCAAGGTATAAGCTAGCAACCACCAATCACCATGGCTAGGGTTTTTCTATTGGAAAGCTAGTGACTGATAACTTTCCTTCTAGCATAAGAATGTGTGGTTATGCCAGAAGGAAATGCTTATGCTAGCTTTCCTTGATCTTGTTCTGTATTCTTCTTTCGAAATAGAGCACATGGCACAAGATCAACGTATAACCTATCAACCACCAATCACCATGCCCAGGGTTTTTTTATTGGAAAGCTAGCGGAAAGCTAGCGAATGCTAGCTTTCCAATAACATAAGCATGTGTGCTTATGCTAGAAGGAAATGCTTATTCTAGAAGGAAATATAGCAGTCGCTAGCTTTCCTTGATCCTGTGCCACGTGCTTATTTCAAAATAGATTACATGACACAAGCTCTAGGTATAAGCTAGCAACCACCAATCACCATGCCCAAGGTTTTTCTATTGGAAAGCTAGCGACTACTAACTTTCCTTCTACCATAAGCATGTGTGCTTATGCTAGAAGGAAATGCTTATGTTAGAAGGAAAGCGAGCAGTCGCTAGCTTTCCTTGATCTTGTGCCATGTGCTTATTTCAAAATAGAGGACATGGGACAAGATTACGGTATAAGTTAGCAACCACCAATCACCATGGCTAGGGTTTTTCTATTGGAAAGCTAGCGATTGATAACTTTCCTTCTAGCATAAGCATGTGTGCTTATGCTAGAAAGAAATTCTTATGTTAGAAAGAAAGCTAGCAGTTGCTAGCTTTTTTTGATCTTGTGCCATGTGTTTCTTTCAAAAATAGAGCACATGGCATAAGCTCAAGGTATAAGCTGGCAACCACCAATCACCATGCCCAGGGTTTTTCTATTAAAAAGCTAGCGACTACTAGCTTTCATTCTAGCATAAATATGTGTGCTTATGCTACAAGGAAATGCTTAGACTAGAACGAAAGCTAGGAGTCACTAGCTTTCCTTGATTTTGTGCCATGTGCTTATTTCAAAATAGAGCACATGGCACAAGACCAAGGTATAACCTAGCAACCACCAATCACCATGCCCAGGGTTTTTTTTCTGGAAAGCTAATGAGTGCTAGCTTTTCTTCTAGCATAAGCACGTGTTCTTATGCTAGAAGGAAATGCTTATGCTAGAAGGAAATGCTAGTAGTCGCTATGTATTAGTAGTCGTTAAGCTAGGAGTCGCTTATAATTCCACAAACTTCTACTATGTATTAGTATACTAATAGTGGCATCAAGTAGCATTGCTTGAGATTTTGTATTACTCTAGTTCCATATAGATGTTATTCTTCACTAGTCCACAATATAGGTTTAGATGACACCAAATAACTATTTTCGAGAGTACTTAAAATAGGGATGACTCCAATCAAGGATATTTGAATTTACTTTGAACAATTGATACAAAAAATAAATCTTAGTGAGCCATGATTATACAAACTTGCATGATCAATCATGGTTGGATTCCAACCTACTTAATAACTACCTTCAATACTATTACAAGTTCTTAAGTATGGAAAATTTTTAAACATTTTTACAAGTCTTTCTAAGAATAGTTTTGTGTTTGTATTAAGATTATATACATTGATAACCAATCTTGTTTGGATTACGCTTTGTAGCTCCATCATAATTTATATGTAAAGTCCCTTTTGGCAGTGGGGACTAAATGGTGGGGAACAATGTTTAATTTGCACAACAAAATGATGCCATACCCTTTTTAGCTATTACAAGTATATTATTTTTTTGTAGATTGTGTTTTTCCTAAAATATAAGAGCACACTTTACATGGTTTAACCTTAACTACAAATTATAATTCAATTGTGTGTTACAAAATTTGTAGGAGCGATAATGGAAAGTATAATTTTCACAAAAGGGTACTATGTTGACCTCCTGGTTAATGGTCAAGTTATTGGGCTAGGAAAGGTTGAATCTACAGAAGTTGGAACTTATTATGGTGGAGGAAGGGTTGTTGCAGGTTATGTTATGGTTTTGATAATTAATGTCAGTCAACCACATTTGATTGTGGAATATGTTGATGAAGGGGACACACATCCATGGAGGACTACAGATTTGAGGCACACCATAGGTAAATCAAATACCAAAGCATGTGTTAAGAGTTATTCATACTTTATTGAATGTTTTTTTGAGAAAATACTAAGTTTGTTATGTTTGGTGTACAGGTGCAAATGTTTGTTCAACATTTTCTATTGGAGATAAAGTAGATATTTTACAACATGGAGTGAAGGTGGGTGAGGGCTCCATATTCAATACAGAGCTTGGGAATAAGGTTCATGGAAAGATTGTAAAGAAAGGATGCATAGTGGTTAGAATTGAGAAGGTGTTAAAAAATGATGCTCCTTTACCACATCCAACTGGATTTGAGGAAACACTAGGGGGTGCAATAGAATCTTATGAGATTTGGCCAGAAATAGATTTGAAACCTCATTGTGAAGATAAACCCATAAATATTCCACAAGATAGGGCTGCATTCACATGTACAAGGGTTTCTCTTACACGTGGATGCACAGGAACAATTATGTGCATTGCCAAAGGAATGATAGTTAATGTCCATGAGGATGACATGGTTGTGGGTGAAACACTAGGTGAAGATAACTTTGGTGTTTTTGTGGAAGAGATACATGGGTATTGTGAAAGATGCAAGATTGGGGATAAGTCTATACATGGATTGGTTAGATGGCCAATACATAAATTGGTGGACAACATAGGTGAGATGTTAAGGGTCAAGAAAAAGTACAAAGAGCCACCCATGGAAATGCTGATATGGGATGTTATAGAGGATATAAGTCCTTTATACCAATGGGATGGGGATATTTATAATAAAAAAGATCAAGATGTCAATGTTCTTAATGCATCGAGGCCATATAAAAAGATTAAACGAGCTATGACAAGAGAAAAAGTTGTAAAACGTCAAACCAAGATAGATAAAGAGAAAGAAGTCCGACTTTTGGCTGCAGATGAATGTTGTAAACAAGATTGTCTTCAACATGTGGATAGAAATGCCATTGCAAATGCTAGAAGGGATATGGAATGCAAAAACAAAAATGGTATCAGGGAATTTGTATTGAATTCAATTGTTTCAAATACTATCATGTCAAAGAGCCATGGCCATGGCCTACCTCCTATTATTAGAAAAGTAAAGGACATGAGATTTGATGGTAATGTTATTTGTAAGAAAGCATGGTACAAGATACATAAGATTCCTCAAAGCACCTTCTATAGCTACCAACATAATTTTGAACAAGGAAATATGAAATCCATTCATGGTAATACCAATACATGTAAAGCACGTGCACATACTGTGGCGGCCATAGAAATACTGCATAAAATTGTAATCGACAATTCAGATTTTTCACCAAACCAAACACGTCAAGTCGAAGCAGATGGAACTTCTTCTCCTCTAAGATTGTTGCCTTCGACTTACACACAAAGCTCTTTGCTAAAAGAGATCAATGTGGGTTTGGAAAATCTCAATTGTCCATTAATATAACAACCAACAATGAGCAAGATTTGGAACACTCATTTTCGAGACGTGGCATTCTCAAAGAACACCAACTTCAGTAAATGTAGTGAATGTATTGTGTTGAAAGCACAAATGAAGTCAGCAACTACAAAAGAGTTGGAAGAAACAGCACACGCTAGATTGAACAAACATAACAAGATCATTATGTGTGGAATACATTGCTACTATGCCCATAGAATCATGTCAGAGAGGTTTCCAAAGGAGTATTTGAGTATTATCCATGATAAAATGGATAAAACAAAGACTTCAATTCCAAGGCTACGCGTCAAATCAAAATCTATTGTAGGAATAAACTTGGGTTTGTCATTGACAAGTATGCTAACACATGGGCATAAGACAGGAGGTTTTGGTCATTTATCCCTACCATTTGTACATATGGGATCACAATTTACCATTACATCACTTGCTAAGTGCTTAAGGGACCTTGAAGACCCACATCTTGATATGTATGGTGATCTTCTTTATGAGAGTGGAAGTTCAAGAAACCCACTTTCAAATGCATTACTTGACACCTCTATTTACTCAAAATGTAGAGTGTACAAGGATGAATTTTTATCTCATGGAAGATTAGAAAATCAAGATATCGATTTTAAACCTCTTCCTCCACATTTATTGTTACAATTGGATAATGCAGCAAGTGATAATAAAAATCGTTATCTTTTCATGTTTCTATCACTTCTCACTGCACTTGGTGTCTTCATCACTATTGAGGTTGGGTTATTGCTCGTGGGACACACCCATGAAGACATAGACGGGACCTATGGGAGTATGTCTTCCATCTTGAAAAGTAAAGATATATATTCTCTACCTGAGATGATGGATACATATCACAAAATTGATGAAAAAAAAGTGTTTCCACCTAAACTGATTGATAAGGTGTATGACTTCAAAAGCTTCCTTAATGGATACATCAAGGAAGGAAAAAATGCACTAGTTGGACATCTTAATGTTCAGTACTTCCAATTTCTTGTACTCAATGATGTTATGGTATTAAGGTATAAAGAATCCATAAGAGATGTTGAGTGGTCAGAACCAGTTAAGTTATGGAATAGAGATGATGAAGGTCGATCTAAACTACCCATAAGGAAGCCATATTTCTTACATCCCAAAGAGAATGAAATCTATTTAAAAGAACTAAAAGAAGGAATAACATCATACATAAAAATGTGGAAAGACACAATGGGTGGTGAGGATTTGCCAATTGTTACACTAGAATGGAAAAATAAGGTAGAGTATTGGGAAAGAGTTCTTGATACTTTATATGAAGATTACAATGATCATACAATAGTGGATGCAAGTGATTCATCTTCTAAGGATTTATGGCCCAAGACAAGGCAAACTTGGCAGATGTTGGTCGTAATGCGCTTCATGCAATCTCAAATATTATGGATGGGGATTTTGATACTATGACAGGTGAACCCGTGTATGTTGGACCCAAGTGCAATAAGCCAAAGACAACATTCAACCCTATCAATGATGTTGAGAAAGGAAAGATGTTGCTAGTTAGATCAGGAAACGAGGATGAAGGGGAGATGATTTGGATGGCAAAAGCCACCTCAAATATATTTCAAGATGATGAAAGTGATACTCTTCATGTTAAAGTTGATTGGTGGAAGCCCGGTTCAGGAAAATACAATGGAAAAGTATTAGAAGAATATTGGGTACCAAATCCTGATGACATAGATCTTGGATCTATTCCAATTGATACCATAGTTTGGGCATGGATGGCTAAGAAAGAACATTGCAAGAAGGCCAAGATAAATAAACATGGTGTACAAGCTGTCCTTGACCTACTTGAACGAATAACATGAGATTAGGTGGAGATGATTCATGGATGTAATTTTGTTCTTTGGAGGACCAAATAATACATGAAGAAACATTTTTCAATTTTTCTTGTATATTGAATATTCTCTTCAAATTTATTTAAGGAGTTTTATATTATTTGGTACAAATATGAAAAATTTGTTTAAATTGCAATGTATTCATGTGACGATACTTCATGCAAATTACATGACACCATGAAATATTAAACTTTCAATGATTTGTTTATATTAACATAACTTCTCCCATAACTTGGATAATCAAGTCCAATAATTCACTTAAAATCAATATCTTCTAGTTTTCGCCTATTAAAACTATATTGGAGTTAATTTGGCATATTAAAACTATATTGGAATTAATTAGCATTGTTTTCAATGTAATATGTTCAAACACCAAACAATATTTAACATGGAAATTACAAATTCCAATGCTTTTTCTAGATCGACATAACTTCTCACTCCATCAAACTTGGATAATCAAGTTCAATAATACATTTAAAAGCATCATCTTCTAGATACGATCTATTAAAACGATAATGTTGGGCTAGCTAATTCGTATTATTTTCAATATAATACATTCAAACACTTCATGAATATAAATTATAATAAAATAAATTAAACTGTACTACTTTGTTTCTATTCCAATTCATAACAAAATTATTTATTTTGATCATTAAAAAACATGCCTAGACTTATAAAATATTTTCTTTTGACATCTGTAAAATGTTGCCAATAAAAATTACCAATAAAAGTTCATAATAATTTGATTTTGATTGTTAAATGACACACAAATACTTATAAAATATTTTGATTGTTAAATGCTGTAGTATCTCTCCCGTATGCCCTGGGATATTTGTAATTTAATGTATGAGGGTTTCTGGGTGAGGAGCTCAAGTGCCAAGGCCCCACCCGAGGAAAACCCGATAGTTAGGTAAAAGGTTATTCACACAAAATACATTATGATATTAATCATATCATAAGCACTAAGAAAAAATTAAAAGGCAAATATTATTAATTAAGAGAACGTAGACAGAATGGAGGAAAAGTACAGTATTAAATCCGCCTTATGTTTCGGGCTTTAACCCTGGCATAATTAGAAGGGAGCTTCAGCTTGAATGAGGGAAATAAAATCTTCCCTGAACCTTGACGGTCGTGACAGTTTAGTGGCTGAAACAATCGCTTGAATTTGTGCCCTAATCTTGGCAAGAATTAAGGGGAGGTTCCGAAAGGGAGTAATGGCCATTAACGTTGACAGTTGTAGTGACTGAACGGTTATGAACTCGGACCTGATTTAATATGTTGACTGGGTAGGAAAGAGGGGGGGGCAGATTGGATAGAACCCATGATTTATCATACTCGGGGTCTCGCCTGCTGTGGAAGAGGAGCGCTTAGCTCACAAAGGGAACGTACTCTATTTATCTGTCTAGGATTGCGCTAAACGGGGAAGCGGGGATCGATCCAGAAGGGAACTCCTCCTTGCATTTCTTTCATATCCCATTGCGGAAAGCTTTTGTTAGAATGGCGGGTCCAAGTTTTATATCCTAAGCACGGTAAGCATGTCGTTTGCCCTTGACTGCATATTCCTTTTTGTGATGGATTTTTTTGTTGTTGCTGGGGGGCGTCTTCGATAAGGGAAGGAACATAGGCAATCTGACCCTTGTCTTAATTTGATGTTTTGACGTCTACCTGAGTTGATGCGATTGTGAATTTAACTTTCGACCTGGTTTTCCCATGATTACACGCTGGACTACATTGCCGGCCCGAATCAATAACCCTAGAGGCGCTTTGTGACAGACTACGTGTTAGTCTTAATACCGATCCGACATCCCCAGAGTTTTGCACCTTGAAATATTTTACAGATCCTAGTTTAACCATAGATTCCGTCTTATACCTACGCGATGGCCTGAGTGGTGGGATCTAAAAAGAATGACCCATGTCTGTTTGGTCCAGTGTACTTTGTTCATATGATCTTTTGTTTATAGTACAAGATCTAGCTCTGTATGTTTTTCTTTTTATTTATATGATCCGACAGAGCAGATCGCAGGGTTACCCATTTCCTTCCCTATTCTTGGTATGCGTCTAGAGCATACTTCTTTGTTCTTTTAATTGCAGATCCGTTTTGAATGCCAGACATATTCCCGAACCTCTTTAAGCATGGGCCTTTGCCACTTGGTCTTTCTTTCACTTTGATGGATTTTGAGTGTATAAGGGGATGGATGGGTTATCCGATCCGTTGTAGCAGTGAGGAGGGATTATCAGGGTTCCTTTCAAACATGGAACACGAATGTCCTTGTCACTAAGCGAGAGATGGATAGTGAGGTCTCGACCCAAGTTCATCCTTTTAGTTACAGTCAAAGGATACGATGATGAGCAAGTGTTTTCGTTTTTCGGAACCTACGTTGAACATAGAACGGGCAGGCTATACTGCCATGCACCAGAAGCTCGCATTTTATTTTACTTCTCTCAATCTTATTAGCCTTATGATCCAGGATTTACGTTTTACCTAGTCAAGAAGTAAGATAATTTAATAAACTACCATGAAGGTATGAAATGTGAAGTCTTACGGTAGTATGAAGAAAGGCAAATGTTGCACTAGTTTGATGGAGTAATCTCCATACGACTAAGTTAATTGTTGCTTATCGTATAAACTCAGTTTGAACCCAACTTATCGCGGGAGAATCCAGCCTTGTTAAGGCAGTTTTTACTTTGTTTTCACATGCCCTTTGTATAATTCTAAGTTACAAACTTCCATGCGTAATACTGTGATATGGAGAGAAAACAGAGATGCTGGTATTTAAGGTATGATACACCTCTACGAAAAAGAGATATTGTTTTTAATGTAATAAGAATAGGTAAGAAGTATGTCTTCACCCTTATACATTGTCGTAATGTCTATAAAGAATCTCTGTAGAATGAATTCTGGAGAAATACTCTCTAAGGAGGACTCGGCGAGGTCCATTGGCATATGAAGGCAACGTTTAAGTTGCGGATGTAACCCCCTCTTTTTCCTTAAGAACAAAATAAATGTCACAGGCATGTGACACCTCTTGGTGGACGTAACCCCAAGGATGGGGTGAACCACGTAAATTTTTGTCTGTGCCTTTTCATGTGTCTAAACGTTTTATTTTCCATACTTTGTTTTGTGGGCCTATGATGGTGCTCTATAACTTGTTAATGGATTATGTTGTGGTAGAAGATGACTAAGAAATGTTATATTAATGATTATTTTGTTGCACAAAATATTGTCTGCACAATGAAGACCGAACTATTAATAGTTGAATGAATGAATGTTTTGTGATAGTTATGCCATTGGAATAAATGGAAGTGCTACTTATAAGATTCACTAACCAGTAATAAACAATGAGTAAACTGTTCTATATTGTTAGACGAAGGTGGTTAAGGGACATTGGGGTATGTAGCAAGTGACACGTTTGGGATTTTCCTAGCTGACTTGTACATGTTTGGACTCTCGTAAAGATCTGCCACTAACAAGATCGACTAATGGTGTAGTAACAGCGAAACAAAATTTCACCCCCTTTTCACCCATGATGTCTACAGGTTTGAGAGGTACACCACATATGGTATCAGAGCGTGGTTGAAACGCTCGGGCCTATTGGGCTCAAATTGCTTCATCATGTTTCGTTTGAACTAATGATTGAGTTTTCTCTATTTAGCGGCCAGAAAACCCAACAAGTTCGCACGGTTCGTCCAATCCAGGTACCTCTAGTTGTACCCAATACACATGGTTACTGACTTCGTAGTTATGCAGGAGGGTGAGGAACCTCTTCTTAGATCGCAGTGAAACTCCTCTATGAATTCATGTTTCTACTTAAGAGATGGTAAATACTATACTAATGATTAAAAGTTGAAGTCTTTTTCAGAATTTGTGAAATTGTTGTCATTTGAGTTTTGCACAAGTTCATAGGATCTCAAGTTCTAGTCCTTTACAGATCTGATAGATATAAATGAGAAATTCCTCTCTTGAATTCATTAATAGGTAGGAATAATACGTATTAATAGATTGAAATTTTATTTCTCCTATGTGATCAGGTAAATGCACTTCCAGTGCCGTGCGTTTAAAATTTATTGTAAATACGGAAAGCTGCTGTTGGACATTTTTCATGGAGATTTCCGCCTCAGTTTTAGATTAAAGTTGTCACTGCCTGTGTCTTGGTAAGTAATCTGGTTTTTGTTTAAGAGCGTTCCTCAAATACCCCCTTCGCTTTCGTAGAAGGTAATTACGGTCTCGTTCCTTGAGGAGATTGAAAAATTTGCTTGCTTTCCCATTGAGAAAAATGGAGGAGCCGTACCATTTCAAATTGGACTCATAAATATACCTGGTTTTCTGGTTTATTTACATGAATGGCTTTCATTTCTATCAACCAGATTCAATTGTAAAGAGGTTTCGCTCTACCTTTGTTGTTTTCTGTGTTGTTGGTTTTAGGGGTTTGTGTCCTCCCGGCTACTTTTGGGGAAATCAGCCTTTGTACATTCATTGAATGCATTTTATTACTACCATCTTGTGTTAAGTCTACAGTTCTGAAATCGCTTGCAGGGATTTTCAAAATAAAACTTGAAGAATTAAAAAAAATCGCCCCAATCATCTTATAGTGGGGCATTGGTCCTTTGAGGGGCAAAATCTTTGATAAAAAGGCCAATTCCCCTTTGGCGTAGATCTATTTTTCCTTTGGGCATCTGCACAAACCCTTTTCGAGCTTTTTCCTTTCTCTCTGTTGGGCACGAGTTCAGTAAAAGGATAGGCTGTTCCTCCTTGTGGATCTCCATCACCATTTTATGGCTTTGATAGCTTTGAATTTTGTTGTATGCCCGGAGAATGGGTTGATGATCTGCGAGCCTGGGGAATGCGTTTGATGCATAGATAGCCCAGTATTTATTTGTATTTAGCTCTGCTTGTTGATAAAATGATATTGGTTTGCATCTCTTCATTTTTGATATATATTAAACATATTTTATTTATCTTTATAGCTCAGGAATTAACACTGAACTGTTACCTTGTTGTGTATGGTAAAGTTGATCCATGAATGGTGGAGTTGTTGCCGTGTACAGGATTAAAGAAATCAACCAACGATTTGGGTAAAATAGGTGTGCAGTTTACTTATAGAAATCGATCCAGGTATTCTGAAAGCCTTAATTTTGCAGTCGCTGTGTATTAGAAATTGAGAGAATCCATCCAAGTTTGGATTGGACAATAAGGTAGATCTAAGCTATTTTTTTTCTGGATATGAACTTGTATTATATTTCTTACAATTTCATAGGGGCAGACTGATAGCTTTTGCTGGATGTTGTAAGTTATGGTTTGTTTTCTTCCTTGCATGGCAAATCGTAGGGGCTAAAATCTCTATAAGAACAGAGATCTATTGTGTGTGTTGAAATCATTATGGATTTGACATTTTAATCTCCACGTTAACAAGTTCTGATGGCAGATATAGTTTTCTGCATTTTGATCAATTTGGGTCTGAAGAATATTAGACCAAGTCTGTTGAATCATGTTTGAATAGAAAACAGTGCTTATGGAAAGAAAAAAAAATGATATATCTAATCTTGTCGAGATTGCCTGCGAGCTTGCTGGAATCCTGCTGAGCTGTTTTAGTTATCTCTTTGGTTCTGAAAAACGACACTTCCTTTTATCGCTCCTGTCCTTTTTTTTATTATTTGCAAAAAAATGCTTCTGAGTGTTATGATCGCTTGGAGCTAAATGTTGTTATGACTTTGCGAATTGTTCTGATCTAAAGATCACATTATGTCCAACAAGACCTGAATATCATAATGTTTGATGGAGGGGTTAGATGTTGGTTTAAAGTTGTAGCAGTAACTAGTAGGCAAATATCTAATTACTCATGAATCAATACTTTATGTTTTATTTGCATAATATAGCCTTTTGGTGCAAATTGGTTGTGTTGATTTGAGCAGTTTATGGCGTTTATGGCTTCGGTATCGCTCCCTCAATTGTTCATAGTTACAGGTGGTTGAACTGCTGGGCGTGCCAACCATTATGGCATGGCTGGAAAGTTGCTTGAGATTGATAGAGATGGCATTGTAGGAAATGTCCAAATAGCATTTCCAGACACCAAATTCATGGGGACAGCTCTACTATTAAGTTTCTTTTTTTTTACAGCTGGTAATGTCCAAGATCATCTCATGTTTTGTTTTGGTGGTTTTGAATAATTATCAGCAATTCATTGAGGATGCCCATCCTTGTGATTGATTTCTGTTGATTATGAATATTGTAGAAGGGACAGTTTAATTAACAATAGCTGTTTAATTGGTCTTTTTGACTGGGATTTCCTGACCTTATTGTGGTGAGGCTAATTGCAGGCAATTTACTTTGTTTAGAATTGCTAACAGATTTTGGATGTTGGTCTTATGGCATTGAAAAAAAGCGCTTAAAGGTTCAAATGTAGTATATATAACATTGCAGCTGTGAATGAGTTTTTTTGTTTTAATACTTGGAAGTTAATGAGTAATTCCACTGTCAAAATTTTCAAGTTTTATGTGTTTTCTTGCAAGCGGTGATAGTATAAGAAAATGAAAAAAAATTGTGGCTTCTTGAAAATGCCTACTTTTCAATTCTGGTGATAAAAGGACTCTTATCGGATGAATGAGAAATGGGGCAAGGCATGGTTTATGCTTAAAGTTTGATGTTCTTTGAATTGATAATATGATAAACTGACCACCTATAAGTGCTTGCAGGCATGGGGATTTATGGCCATGAAAAAGGCTAAAGCTCCAGGGCTATCTCATGTGTATAAAGTTATCACCAGAAGAGGGAGTGGTGATGGAGGTAGTGGTTAAAATCCACCTTGTTTTCCCCCGGGCCAGCGAGGGACCATTATGCATTCTGGGGACGCCTAGATGTAAGACATGTGGTTAAGACTCGTTCCGCACACATTAGAGGACTGTCACATGAGTTGGGGGACTCTGTGAAGAGAATAACCTCTAGGCGCTGTGGAGGTGTGCGAGAACGGAGTGCCTCAGCTTGGTGAAGCACCCTAAAGGAGATACATGAAGGGTTGGTATCATCCTTGTGTTGGGTGGCTTGAATGGGTACTTGGAGTACTGTTGGCACTTGATGTGCTCGGATGGAGGACATCCAAAGAAAGGAACAATGCGGAAACAGGCATGTGCATTGCAAGTAAACTTGTACCAATGAGGTAATATGTTGATTAATTGTCAGATAGAACTGATAGGTAATCTGTTGATTTTGTGGATTTCTGGCATTGACATTATTGGTATAATGGGAATTCAATGCTTGTAGTCATGTTTTGTTAATGTATAAATTGCATTATGGAAATTAATTGGGTAATATGACACCCATGAACATTAGAAAATTGCAGATTGCAAGAGAATCTATGACTTTGGTTTAAGTTGAATTGTATTTTGGACATCGATTATTGGAAAGGACTGAATGGTAGTTATGATGCTGCAAATGACATGCTAATTATGTTTCATGATGAATTGACTCTTACCTATGAAAATTGGGTAGACCTGATTTTATGTTATAGGAAAAATGCAGGTCCTACAAACCTACAAAGATCAGAAAATAAAATCAATAGATCTGAGCAAGGCGAAGCAAGACGAGATGACTCCAGAGAAGAATAAAAAGATTTTTCAAAGAAACAAGAAACACCGAGGACGGTGTTATTTCTTTTAGGGGGGGAGGATGTAATATCTCTCCCGTATGCCCTGGGATATTTGTAATTTAATGTATGAGGGTTTCTGGGTGAGGAGCTCAAGTGCCAAGGCCCCACCCGAGGAAAACCCGATAGTTAGGTAAAAGGTTATTCACACAAAAGACATTATGATATTAATCATATCATAAGCACTAAGAAAAATTTAAAAGGCAAATATTATTAATTAAGAGAACGTAGACAGAATGAAGGAAAAGTACAGTATTAAATCCGCCTTACGTTTCGGGCTTTAACCCTGGCATAATTAGAAGGGAGCTTCAGCTTGAATGAGGGAAATAAAATCTTCCCTGAACCTTGACAGTCGTGACAGTTTAGTGGCTGAAACAATCGCTTGAATTTGTGCCCTAATCTTGGCAATAATTAAGGGGAGGTTCCGAAAGGGAGTAATGGCCATTAACGTTGACAGTTGTAGTGACTGAACAGTTATGAACTCGGACCTGATTTAATATGTTGACTGGGTAGGAAAGAGGGGGGGCAGATTTGATAGAACCCACGATTTATCATACTCGGGGTCTCGCCTGTTGTGGAAGAGGAGCGCTTAGCTCACAGAGGGAACGTACTCTATTTATCTGTCTAGGATTGCGCTAAACGGGGAAGCGGGGATCGATCCATAAGGGAACTCCTCCTTGCATTTCTTTCGTATCCCATTGCGGAAAGCTTTTGTTAGAATGGCGGGTCCAAGTTTTATATCCTGAGCACGGTAAGCATGTCGTTTGACCTTGACTGCATATTCCTTTTTGTGATGGATTTTTTTGTTGTTGCTGGGGGGCGTCTTCGATAAGGGAAGGAACATAGGCAATCTGACCCTTGTCTTAATTTGATGTTTTGACATCTACCTGAGTTGATGTGATTGTGAATTTAACTTTCGACCTGGTTTTCCCATGATTACA
This sequence comes from Pseudotsuga menziesii, assembly GCA_001517045.1. Lineage (NCBI taxonomy): Eukaryota > Viridiplantae > Streptophyta > Pinopsida > Pinales > Pinaceae > Pseudotsuga > Pseudotsuga menziesii. Next base: position 21,201 of record LPNX011235557.1, read on the forward strand.
CGCTGGACTACATTGCCGGCCCGAATCAATAACCCTAGAGGTGCTTTGTGACAGACTACGTGTTAGTCTTAATACCGATCCGGCATCCCCAGAGTTTTGCACCTTGAAATATTTTACAGATCCTAGTTTAACCATAGATTCCGTCTTATAACTACGCGATGGCCTGAGTGGTGGGATCTAAAAAGAATGACCGATGTCTGTTTGGTCCAGTGTACTTTGTTCATATGATCTTTTGTTTATAGTACAAGATCTAGCTCTGTATGTTTTTCTTTTTATTTATATGATCCGGCAGAGCAGATCGCAGGGTTACCCATTTCCTTCCCTATTCTTGGTATGCGTCTAGAGCATACTTCTTTGTTCTTTTAATTGCAGATCCGTTTTGAATGCCAGACATATTCCCGAACCTCTTTAAGCATGGGCCTTTGCCACTTGGTCTTTCTTTCACTTTGATGGATTTTGAGTGTATAAGGGGATGGATGGGTTATCCGATCCGTTGTAGCAGTGAGGAGGGATTATCAGGGTTCCTTTCAAACATGGAACACAAACGTCCTTGTCACTAAGCGAGAGATGGATAGTGAGGTCCCGACCCAAGTTCATCCTTTTAGTTACAGTCAAAGGATACGATGATGAGCAAGTGTTTTCATTTTTCTGAACCTACGTTGAACATAGAACGAGCAGGCTGTACTGCCATGCACCAGAAGCTCGCATTTTATTTTACTTCTCTCAATCTTATTAGCCTTATGATCCAGGATTTACGTTTTACCTAGTCAAGAAGTAAGATAATTTAATAAACTACCATGAAGGTATGAAATGTGAAGTATTACGGTAGTATGAAGAAAGGCAAATGTTGCACTAGTTTGATGGAGTAATCTCCATACGACTAAGTTAATTGTTGCTTATCGTATAAACTCAGTTTGAACCCAACTTATCACGGGAGAATCCAGCCTTGTTAAGGCAGTTTTTACTTTGTTTTCACATGCCCTTTGTATAATTCTAAGTTACAAACTTCCATGCGTAATACTGTGATATGGAGAGAAAACAGAGATGCTGGTATTTAAGGTATGATACACCTCTACGGAAAAGAGATATTGTTTTTAATGTAATAAGAATAGGTAAGAAGTATGTCTTCACCCTTATACATTGTCGTAATGTCTATAAAGAATCTCTGTAGAATGAATTCTGGAGAAATACTCTCTAAGGAGGACCCGGCGAGGTCCATTGGCATATGAAGGCAACGTTTCAGTTGCGGATGTAACCCCCTCTTTTTCCTTAAGAACAAAATAAATGTCACAGGCATGTGACACCTCTTGGTGGACGTAACACCAAGGATGGGGTGAACCACGTAAATTTTTGTCCGTGCCTTTTCATGTGTCTGAACGTTTTATTTTCCATACTTTGTTTTGTGGGCCTATGATGGTGCTCTATAACTTGTTAATGGATTATGTTGTGGTAGAAGATGACTAAGAAATGTTATATTAATGATTATTTTGTTGCACAAAATATTGTCTGCACAATGAAGACCGAACTATTAATAGTTGAAAGAATGAATGTTTTGTGATAGTTATGCCATTGGAATAAATGGAAGTGCTACTTATAAGATTCACTAACCAGTAATAAACAATGAGTAAACTGTTCTATATTGTTAGACGAAGGTGGTTAAGGGACATTGGGGTATGTAGCAAGTGACACGTTTGGGCTTTTCCTAGCTGACTTGTACATGTTTGGACCCTCGTAAAGATCTGCCACTAACAAGATTGACTAATGGTGTAGTAACAGCGAAACAAAATTTCACCCCCTTTTCACCCATGATGGCTACAGGTTTGAGAGGTACACTACAAATGCACTACCAATAAAAATTCATAATAATTTGATTTTGATTGTTAAATGACACACATATACTTATAAAACAAATTGATTGTTAAATGCACTTTTAATAAGTTTAGTGGGTTTTCACTTTTGTATTTGCAAGAAACAAAAATGTACTTCAATGTTTCTATTCTAATTCATTGATTTCAAATGTACCACACTTCTCGATCCATCAAACTTGGTTAATGGAGTCCAGTAAAGCACTTATAAGCAACATATTATAGACTGTCTATAAAATTTTTATTATGGGAATAGCAAATTAATGTTTTTTAATGTAATATGTTCAAACATTTCAAAAATAAATACTGGACACACAACATATTATAGACTTTGTCTATAAAAACTTTACTATGGGAGTAGCTAGTTAATGTTTTTTCAATGTAATATGTTCAAACATTTCAAAAATAAATACTGGACACTTGCAATAACTAGAATGGGTTTTCCCTCTTTCTTCATGTATTTGAAAAAAAACCAATTGTACTATAAAATTTACATTCTAATTAATAATTATTTTTGACCTTAATTGGTATACTTAGACTTTATCCAATACAATATTTTCTCTTGTTGGCTCTAAAATAGTGCCAACCACATATNACCGTTAATACTTTCAACATACAAATAATGCCATTAGATAAATTAATAGGTAAGAAATATTAATACAAATTACAAATTATAATAATAAAATAATGTAAAGAATCTAAGTTTAAGCCTAGGAAGATATGCTTCAACTTAATATAAATTTGATTTTATATAGCTTATAATGATAATATTGTAAAAAAATGGTGAATATATAGATTGAAATGGGTGAATTAAGTAATTTTTTGGTTTTTCATTTTTTGAAAACTCAATCTTGTTGACGTTCTAAATTCTAGATCCTCGACAATACATATAAAGGGAAGAAAATAAAATAAAGTATGACCTAGTTTTCCATGTTGTTGCTTGTGTATATGTTACTAATTGTTTTTCTAGTCAATATTCTAAATATGATTAGGCGTAGTGTCCTCATCCACAGGTTCAATATTACAGTGACTATATGAGCTAATAATTTTTCATGGTATTAGAGGTTTCAGCCAATTCCTAGGCATTTCCAGTTCTTGTTGTTTCTTGAAGTTGAGAAAAAATCCCCATGTTCTAGCCACCCATCATCAAGATTGGGAATTAATAAGTTACTATGCCAATACATAAATTTGTTACAGTAACAAACACATTGACTGCTATATCATTAAATAACTTTGTAGGTCACTCTATAATGGAGACAATCTCTTACTAATATGGTAATTTAACACATGCACAATATATGCTTTATCAAATTATAAATAAAATGGTTAATAATGTCAACATACAAATAATGCCATTAGATAACTTAATAGGTAAGAAATTTCTTGCAACATCTATTGTTCATGAGATGAGGTAAACCTTGATCAACTCAAATATTAATACAAATTAAAAAATTATAATAATAAAATAATGTAAGGAATCTAAGTTTAATATTAGGAAGATATGCTTCAACTTTATATAAATTTGATTTTATATAGCTTATATTGATAATATTATAAAAAAATGGTGAATATAAAGATTGAAATGAGTGAATTAAGTAATTTTTTGGTTTTTCATTTTTTGAAAACTCAATCTTGTTGAAGTTCTAAATTCTAGATCCCTTGTATAATTCCAAATTTAATGAAATATGTGTTGGAGGCTCTATTTTAGGGGAGGGAACATTTTCCTTTAGAATTTCTACGCCTTTCCCTTAAAAGGAAACATTTGGTAACATCCCCAATGGATTAACCCCATCCCGTGAGAAATGGGAGTGCACATCCCCTACCCTTGGGAATGCATCTCCTTGTAACACTGAATATTTCATTAATAAACCATCAGAAAGGCTACAGAATTAGAAATATTCAAGCTAACTTAGTAGATTCTGGATGAGAATATTGTTGGCGTGCAACCACTCTCAATTCTATGTGTGGTTGGTCACTTGTATTTGAATGAATGGCTATCCCATAAGATGTCTTTTCTCCAATGGCTAAACACATACCTTCTTCTAGATAAAATGTCCAGCAATTAAACTTGGAACAACTCATTAAAATGGCAAACAATTACACTCATCCCTCTGCATGGATTCATGTGGAACAATTATCATTTTTTACCTCTGTATCAACAATCATAATAAATTATTCAAGTTAAAGAGAAAGTTGGAATTTGGAGAATTGATGTACATCATGAAAGGTAAGGTTGGTTATATGGCATAATTTACAATCCCTTAATAACTAATATAGGTAAAACTTGACAAAGTGTAATAAAATATGGCCAAGAGAAACTATTAACAAAACCGTGGCTGTAATTTATCGAGGGAAGATAGGATCAACTCTCATACATGGAAAGCATTATATATTATGCTAGAAATTGAGTTAATGCTTTCAGTAAAAAAACCCAATAGCAACAATTTCAGTAAAAACCCCAAATAGAGAGAAAACTCACCGATATAAGAGGCATCGTGGACGACAAAGTCTTGATGTTCCTCGTTCTTTGTGTATTATCCCCCTTTTTCCAACAAAGGTATTTGTCTAGTAAGTAACCAAACCTTAAAAAAATGCAAAACAAATTCAGCTTCATTCCAAATCCCTTGCATCAATCCTAAATAAGATCCCGTGAATGAGTCTCCAACTTAACAAGAGGCAGAGTTAACGTAGTAGGTGAGAGAAAGAATTTGTGGAAGAGGTGACGAGAGGTAGAATTCATGGAGGAGGTGAGATATTTGTGGGAGAATGAGAAAAAATGAGGGTATGTGTGTTTTGTTTTTATTTTTCTTCATTTTGTTTTAATTAATGGTTTTTTAATTTTAATTTTAATATTTGTTATTTAAAAATATTAATGTTATTTTTTTAATTANTAATACAAGTTAGGTTAATTTATCATGTTAGGTGTGTTTATTATATGTATGGGTGTGCATAAAAATAGTTGCATGGGTACATATAGGTTAGGAGCATCATAACATTAACTCTGTGCCTTCTGTATTTTGTATTTTATGTACATGTGTTAAAAGTGAATAAGATAATTGTTGGGTCATTTGCATGGATTAGATGTTTATATAGTTGCATGCATTGGTCAAGTGTGTGTGTGTAGGTGCATTAGTGCATATATTAGGTAAACAGGTTAACTATGAGGGTTACATGTATGGGTTTTTAACTGCATGGGTTAGATTTGCACATAGGTGCATATGACAAGTGCATTGATTATTTTAGTTTTGTTCTTAAAGTTGGTGCATGTGTGGGTTATATGTGTCTCTTAGGATAACAAAAATATCTTCCATCTATGTCTAGGTCCATATCAATGTCCTAACCTAATAAACTTCTAAGCACTCATATAAAATTCTATAAATGTGGCAACAACATAACCCTTAGCCAATAACTTGCTAACATCATGATGATGATTACAATGATGATGATTGAGATGATTTTAATGAGTATGAAGATGATGAGGAGGAGGAGGAGGATGAGGAGGATGCCAATGAGGATGAATATGAATATGATGATGATGAGGATGATGATGAGGAGGAGGAGGAGGAGGAGTAGGATGACGACGACGATGACGATGACGACAACGGCGAAGACAATGATGATGATTATGATGAATTTGAAGATGATGATGATGTTGTTGTTGATGATGATGATGACGTTGAAGCTAATGATGATGTCGATGATGATGATGATGGTTATGCTAATGATGAAGAAAATGAAGATGATGATGACGACCACGATGATGATAACATTGATGTTGTCGATGATTATAACATTGATGATGATGCTGATGATGGTTATAACATTGATGGTGATGAGGAGGACAATGAGGATGATATTGATGATGATGAGGAGGAGGAGGATGATAACAATGAAGAATATGAGGAGGAGGAGGAGGACAAGGACGAGGAGGAGGATGAACATGTTGGTGATGGATGAGAATGATGATGATGATGACGATGATGGTGATTATGATGATGATGATGATGATAACATTAAAGATGAAGATGATGGTGATGGTGATGATGGCGATGGTGATGGTGATGATGATGATGGTGGTGAGGATGATGATGCTAATGATTATGATAATGAGGATGAAGATGAAAATGATTATGATAATACCATTGATGATGAGTGTGATTATTCTAATGAGGATGTACATGATGATTATGATGAGGATGAAAATGATGATGATGAGGATGATGGTGATGATGATGATGATGATAATGATGATGGTGATGGTGAAGATGACGATGATAAAGGTGATGATGATCATGATGATGACAATGAAGATGATGCTAATGATGATGAAAATGAGGATAAAGATGATGATGATGGTTTTGATTATTCTAATGAGGATGCACATGATGATTACGAAGAGGATGAGCATGATGATGATGATGATGACGATGATGATAACATTGATGATGTTGATGATTATAACAATGGTGATAATGAATCATCACCAATATCATCATCATCATCATCTTATTCTTCATCTGAATCAACATATATATCATCATCTGGTTCGGAATCGCTATCGTTGAAAGGATCGATCATATCAACATCATCAACAACATCATTTTTGGTTATAAATTCATAGTCAATATCATCACTAAGTACTACATCATATCCCATGTCATTTGGATGATCAACTTATTGATCGGATTCTTCATCTGATGCATATGTGGTGGCCAACTGCTTGTGATCTACATCACCTTATTCTTCAACATTGTCTTCTTCCTTTGCATTATAATTTATCAGTCTTCCTCTTGGATCATACCTAACAATGTATGACCAACCTTGTTTACCTGAAACCTCTAAGTAAAAGACCTAGCAACATTGACTTGGAAGTACGTAAGGCTCTGTACCCAGTTCAAGTGATATTGTATTAACCATGGTAAATCCATTGGCATGCTAAATAATAGTTATTTCTAGATCACGTTCAAAGTTTCAAAAGTCCGGAAGCCGAATTCCGCATCTCGAACTAAAAATCGAAAAGCAAAAAAGTGTGAAAGTGCAAGAACACTGTTTTGTAAGTCAAAAAGTTAACTACCGCAATCCGAACCGAAAATAAAAAATCGAGAAGGCCTGAGAGTGCAGAAGACCTGTTTTTCATTGAGATATATTAATTTTTTATTTTACCTATCGATTCAACCTATACTTAAATGTTCAAACTTCACAAGAAAGTAAATTCAACTCATTCTAAATCTTGAAAAAATGGGTCGTATAAAATGTTTCAGAAAAATTGTATTGTATTCAAAATCATTAAAAAAATTCAGCCACAGTTGACTTAGATTTGGAGTTCAAAAATAGACCTACCTCTTGCAAGGAGATTGAGATTCCATAAATTTAAAGTGAATACCAGAAATTTAATAAATGTAAATTTAAAGCACTTAATGCCTTCTACAATTCTGTTTGATCTAGGAGGTAAAAATATTGAGTCTTTCACCAGGAAGAATTGTACAACATAAGCAAAAATTTATCCTAAGCATTTAATAGCCTTTTCAAGAATGTGCAAGTTTTCTTGAAACTTCATTTCAAGAAAACCTAAGCCCTCAAAAGAGTTGAAGAAGTGTCTACATCCTCAAGAACTAAAGTTTCTACACCCTCAAGAACTGAAGGATTTGGTAGTATGGCGGTACATTGAAAGCCTGACGTCCAACTAAGTTGTCAAGTAAGCCACGCTTTCGCGGGATTGGAGGAAGCATGAAGAGTTCAAATACATATTGTATGCGTGCGAAGCTAGCGAGGATGAACGTGACGACCCAAATATACGTGCAACTGCCTAAAATCACCAATCACCATGGGACATGTGTTGAAATGTTGTGGCCAGGGAGACGAGGATTCTTTTGAGACTACGTCTCCATTGTGAAACGCCTTTGGCATAAATATATATAAATTATTTGTACGCTAAATTATTATGCATTTCATTATTTATAAGTAGGTTATAACCGATCAAGGACAAATACCTATCTATACTTGATTTTTCTTATTACATATAACAAGCATACTTTAGCACATCCTTTAATGGAAATATGCTTGGTGATTTCTTCAGATACTTTGTTTTAATTTATCTTAGTAGATACTTTGTTGGTTTCAGATATGCGAGGATTCAATTTTTTTGTATTGCACGCATTGAATACTTTATTTTAGTTTATTTTAGCAGATACTTTCCTAGTTTCATATATGCGAGGATTCAGTTTTTTTGTATTGCAGGAAATGATTGAACATGGGTGATATTACTATGTTTCAATAATGTGTTGAATAGTCAGCATATGTTTTGCATATATTTTGGATGCACATCATGATTCCAAGAATTATCACTCATATTTTTGGATATTGTCATATTTTGAGGCATGTATTATATCAGATTTACTAGCACTAGCTAAATTCTGGTTGGTTTTATTATGGACTAGTCAGATAGTTTTTTGGTATTATATTTGGACAGCATAGAATGTATGTAACTTAACTACTCGCTAGAAGCTATGTTAGACTATACTCGGTTTAATTGGTAAATATATATATTTACAATTGAGGAAATATATTGACAAGTTATATAGTTTTTTATTAAGAAGTAAGTTGTGTATTGACATTCTAATTGTTATAGGTATTATTATTTTCTCTAAGTGCATGATATTGTTTTTATGGAAAGGATTCATTGATAAGAATCTAAAACTATGAAAAATATTGGCTTAGTAATGGAAACAATTATTATCGTCAACAAAACAAAGGTTATGATTAAAAAGCCCAAAATATTCTTTATGGTAATTTTATATATGAAAGCAAGTTGGGGGGAGTGAATTCATACAAATTTCTCAAAATAGAGCCCCATAACAAACTTAATTGGAATTTTAGCATTAAGAAAATGATTAATGGAGGGTGTAAAGCTTATTATGGACATGATAACAATTGTAAATCACTAGACCTTTCGATTTGGGATAAGAAAAGACTCATCTTTGAGACTCTCATCATTACTATTATCTTATATCATGGATATGAAATTTTGGGATGGAACATCTCTAGAGAACCATGGGGAAAGATAGAAAATTATTGCTAAAACTCCAATCAAAATCACTCCCATCTTAAATGAAGTTGGCATAACGATGCCAAATATTAGCTAAATTATTTGTGATGGTCCTTATTATTGCTTAAAATCTAATTGAAATCACTTGCATCTTAAGTGAATTTGGGATAAATATGCCAAATCTTAGCTAAATTATTAGTGAAAATTAAGATACTATAAGGAGGTGATCAACCTAATTAAGATAAAATATAAAAAAATATCTCTATTTAATAACATAAATACAAAATACAACAAGAACCCGTGACAAGACCTTTGAAGTGGAAATGTTATTATGAAAAGATGTGGAAATGCTATTGTGACTAGACCTTTGAATTACTCTAGTTTAGAAATGAGATGTAACATGAATAGTCTCTTTTAGATCCTTGGTATTCCATAGCCAAATTGCAAATCAGATGTTGGATGTGGATCATTAAGCAACCTCAGGCAGAGCAATGATTGTTGCGACAGGTTTATTGCTGGCCATTGGACTTTAAGGTGTTGAGATCCAACAGTCAGCAATGAGCCTACGACAACCCTCATTACTCTGCGAGAGGATGATTAATTTTCACCATGTGAAATACCTCACCCAGATTTGAGAGGCCTACTAAATTTTTAGGTCTATACAAAATTGATTCTTCCAAATTTGATTTCACATCTGTAGGAAATTGATTCTTTCAGCAAGTTGAAGCTCCAATGATGATGAAATCAAGATCGTTACTGAAAAATACCCACCAAGCTCGTCGAGTTGACCCATCCAACTACTGAAAGTTGCTTCAATGAGTTAAAGGCGTTGTACTGATCTTCACTTATAAAAGCCTCAAAAAAGTTTTGAATTGGAAATCAAGATCGATAGAATGGCAACATTCAAATTCTAATACAAACGAGGTAAATAAAACTCAATTTTCTACCTCGATGTCAAGTGAGTTGATAGTGTTTTTTAAGTTTCCAAGGATGATGAACTATATGCAAATAAAAGTAAAATGATTCAATATTAATATAAATAACAATTTTAAACTTGCGTGATAGTAATAACTATATAATAAAAATTGATTTCTAAATGTTTTATTAATTTTTTAAAAGTGTTAATCTTATTTTAAATAAACAAAATAATATTTATTAATATTTATTTTTAAATTTTTTAAATATAATAAGTTATCAAGAAAGGCATGAGAATAACTTCTTACATTTAAATTCTGCAAAAGATGAAATTGTTTAAAAATTGAATTCTAAATATAAGTAATATCTTATTTTTCAAATTAACTAAAACTTAAAAAACAATTCATGACTCGTTTACTTAATATGGATAGACATTGGTTTAATATTAAAAAATTAATAATTTTCACTATAACTTGAACATAAAAAAAAAACATGATGTAGATAGACATTCACTTAAAATAAACAATAAATAATTTTCATTATAAATATTCTCCTCAATATTTCTAGTGTAATTATATTTCTAGAGTAATTATTTTAAAATTTTGATAGGAAAATTTATTTAAAAAGCAAATTGAAAAAGAACCAAAACTTTAGGTAAGATCCCTCCAAAGGAAAAAAAACACTAAATTCAATTTAAAGAAAAAATCCATAGTGTATGTCTTTACCATACAAAATGAATATACATGTGGCATTTCCAAACTTTACTTACACAGTTTATGGCCACAACCAAGCTTCAAATTTGAAGTCTTCAATGTCCTTCTGAAACCTTCAATACCTATTTTACCGTGCTTAACATTTCTAGAGTAATCATTCTAAAATTTTAGTGAAAAATATGTTTAAAAGGAAAATTGGATAAGAACCAAAACTTTCACATGAAAATATGTAAGTTCCATCCAAGAAAAAAAGAGCACTATGATTCACTTTAGAAAAATAATCTATTGTGTATGTCTCTACCTTAGAAAAAGCATACACCCTCTGGCATCTCCAAACTTTACACGGTCTATGGCCACAACCAAGATTCAAATTTGAAGCCTCTAATGCCCTTTAAGACTTATTTTACCCTTCATAGAAGGGCATAACATGTTGTTCTTTGCAAATATATATATATATATATATATANATCAATGAATAGAAAGCAACAAAGGAAGAATCCCAAACAAGTTTGCCACACATTCCACCAAAAATATTTATAGAAATTTAAATTACTATGAAAACATTCAAAAGTAAGTTTAAATGTTATTTCCAAGTTACATGTAGCTTCTTCCATTAGTTTTTTAATGCTCAACTCCAAACACATCCACAACACAACTTAACTTTCACTATCTTAGATAATTTATGGACCCAAATATACTTAACTCAAATATAAATTCATACTTGGATGGAATGTCTTCTCTCGATCGATGTCTTTATAATTACTTTTTATTCAAATATAATTTCTTTATAAAAAAATGTAAATGAAAATAACTTTGTTTTAGTGTTTATTAATTTGTTTCAATACTACAATAGTTGATTTTTTTTGTTAAGATATGACTTTGCAATGGGTTTTATAGATTTTATAAAATTTCTTAAAACTATAATTCTATAGTTTGGATCTCTGAGTAACTATACAATTACACTAGTATTAATTATGCATATGCAGGCTATTAATGATAACATGATTGATATGATATAATACTTAAATTCTTATTTTCTAGCATGGTTGTATTCGGGAATAAGACTTAAAATCTTATTTCCTAGGATTATAGGATGGTTGCATTTTCATTACTACTCTTCCTTTTATAATAGCATCCCCTTTCTTGGATATGCACATGGGAATTTTATTCATTGTTGTGAGCAAGTGGCCATTGGGATATTGTGCAATCCTTTATAATTCTACTCCACCACCTTGTCTTCTTTTAGGGTTCGAATCCTACAAAACCATATTTTGCAAAGCCATGTTTGGTTTATTGTATACAACATTTATCACATGTTGGATGGGACATGTTCTATGATGTAATGTGGTTGCACTACTAGCCATCGACTCATGATTTCATCAACTATGGCTAGGCTTGGAGTAGAATTGAATGAGACTGTACATCAAGATATTAGTGTAGGAGAATGTTACAACTAAATTTCCAAAGTATGAGAAGAGAGTGCATGGCATATGGAAGCCAAGTTGCACACTCTTTTGGTATAGATCAATGTTTAAATTTTTGGTTAGAAATTTTGTCCAAAATGAAGGGGTTTGAATGGGAAAATTTCTGAAAATAAGGTGATGCAACCCTAAGGGCCAAGAATTTTTTGACAATCACCTCTAGTAAGTTGGTATGGTGGTTGCAAATAAAGCATTAATTGAGAATATGTTGTAGTAAGCTAGTGTCCTTGTGGTAGATAAATGCATTAATGATGGTTTTGTTTCCATATGCTATCACACTTGAAATCAACTATCAACTTATTGTACCTTCAAAACTATTCATTGTCAAAACCCAACGAGTCTATGTTTAAGGTGAATAAGTAATGTATTAATAGAGAATGCAATCACATAATCTGGAGTTAAATTGTGCACGAGAGGATAAAAAATTAGAATTAGAATTGATACAGAGAGGAATCCAACTTCTTGAGGTGTAAAAAAATTTATCTTAATTTTTTACATGTCTAAAAAAAATTACACCTCCATAATTATGAAATATGTCAAAAAAAACAAATGACTACTTAGTTTTAGGTTAAGTTTAGGGAGACATGATTTTTTTTTTATGTTTTTATATTATGTTAGGAACTTTAGGAACTCCAAATGCATCTTTCCCATACTAGAGCACATAACTACTCTTGGTGCAAAAATTTAATAATAACTTAATAGATGTGGATTTAAGATAAAAACAGTTAGACATCCCTCTAGTTACTTAATAGATATGGGTTTAAGATGAGCATAAACCCATCCAATTTCTTAATGTGTAAATTTTTTCATTTTAAATTGTTTACATGTTTAAAAAATTTACACCTCAAAAGTTTTGATCCCTTATTTACCCGCAAATAATTGCGAGGAGATTCTTTATAGATTGAAATTATTTTGTTAATTGAATATATTTTTAGATACATTGCTCATATTGAGCTATAGAGCAACTTTATATTCTACAATTTAAGATGAATGAAGATAGAGCATCTTGCTAGTCTCAATTGTAATAAACGTTATATTCTACAATTTAAGATGAATGCAGATAGAACACCTAGCTACTCTTGCTTCAATAAACTTTATATTCTGCAATTTAAGATGAATAGTAAAAAATACACTTCATAAATTACAAATATACTTATAAAGTTTAATTTTAAAATAAATAATTATATTAATTAAATACATTTTCAACATTAATTAAGCATATCTTAATTAAAATAATTATTACAATTAACACCAACATTAAAGAATCCAAAACATGGAATTCCAGAGTATACCATATGATACTCTATCACAATCCAAGCATAATCACATCCAGAAAATTATAGTACAATTGTAGTGTATAACGATCCAAGCATAATTACATCCAGAAAATTATTGTACAATGATATTGTATAACAATCCAAGCATATTTACATCCAGAAATTGATAGTACATAATATTGTATAACAATCCAAACATAATCACATCCAAAATAACAATCCAAGCATAATCGCATCCAAAAAAAATTATTGTACAATGATATTGTATAACAATCCAAGCATAATCACATCGAGAAAAAAATATTGTACATTAATACTGTATTGTACAATGATACTGTATAACAATCCAAGCATAATCACATCGAGAAAATTATAGTACATAATACTGTATAACAATCCCAACATAATCACATCCAAAAAAAAATATAGTACAATGATGATGTATACCAATCAAAGCATAATCACATGCACAAAAATATAGTACAATATGATATTGTATAATAATAAAAACAATCACATACACAAAATTAAAAAGGGTGGTAGTATCCAGACAGAACAAGGGGAGCTGCTAAAAAGAGTAAGTCCCTGTTATGCAATTGTCTAATTGAAAGAATGGTTGGTTTGTTCCATGTTTAGTAGGATTCTTGGTTGTCCATGCAATGATGCTGGTGTAAAGTTTGTAACTAAAGTTTATAGTTACAATTGCATGAGGTTACAACATTTTAAGGTTAATACTGCGTACCCTTATTCTGCTCATTCATCCTTTCTGTCTACTTGATAGGCATCATTGTGGATCTATTTAAACCAATTGGCGATTCATATTGTTCTCATTCTGCATAATCGTCATATACAAAAGGAGGCCACTTGATGAATTATGCAGGGAGTCCACAAAGATAAGGGGTCATTGGTTGTGATGTGGGCCATGACGTCTGCTATAGATCTTAGATGGACACAAAGATAAGGGGTCATTGGTTGTGATGTGGGCCATGACGTCTGCAGTAGATCCTAGATGGACAATTATTGGCCCTCGAAGTGCAATATTGAAGTGTGAAGCAAGCTTATCAGTCATATATCATATATTCTGGCAGGCATACCAGGCAGGCGGATCATAGGTCCCAGCATTCTCATGTCGTTCTCACGGCCTCTCATGACATTAAGGATGAAGACGCTTGTGTTGGTAAAGGTGCACTCTGCATTTAAGGTTGGTCGCTTTCATTTATGATGAAAGGTATGGATACCATACTTGTTAATTATTTCAATTCTGTTAGTTTTCTGGAATCTCAACTTTCAGACCAGTCTAGTAGCTTCTTGTGGCAAGCCGGCGTTCTGTAGATTAATTACTTCAAACTCTCTATTAGGAATTCTGTAGACTAATTACTTGAAGAGTGCACAAAGATAAGGGGTCAGTGGTTGTGATGTGGGCCATGATGTCTGCGGTAGATCCTAGATGGACAATTATTGGCCGTGGAAGTGCAATATTGAAGTGTGAAGCAAGCTTATCAGTCATATATTCTGGCCGGCATACCATGCAGGCCGATCAAAGGTCCCAGCATTCTCATGTCGTTCTCACGGCCTCTCATGAAATTAAGGATGAAGACGCTTGTGTTGGTAAAGGTACACTCTGCATTTAAGGTTCACCGCTTTCATATATGATGAAAGGTATGGATACCATACTTGTTAATTATTTCATTTCTGTTAGTTTTCTGGAATCTCAACTTTCAGACAACTCTAGTAGCTTCTTGTGGCAGGCAGGCATTCTATAGATTAATTACTTGAATGGTTTTTCGAGTAATGTATTATAGACTCTCTATTAGGCATTCTGTAGACTAATTACTTGAATGGTTTTTCCAAAAATGTATGGTTTTTTGAAGAATGTATTATATCCTTCGGACTCTCTATTGTTTTTTATTGCATTATTCAGTTAAGATGTTGGTGCATGCCATTTCGAATTCTGGCTCTCTATTGTTTTTTTATTGTGATATTCAGTTAAGATGTCGGTGCATGCCATTTCGAATTCTGTAGTCATGGAATATAGCCTGCTAAAAATGATGGAGCGCTACATGTGACTATGTGCAGAAGACAATAATGGCAGATTAATTACTTGAATGGTTTTTCGAGTAATGTATTATATCCTTCAGACTCTCTATTAGGCATTCTGTAGACTAATTACTTGAATGGTTTTTCGAAAAATGTATGGTTTTTTTTAAGAATGTATTATATCCTTCCACTCTCTATTGTTTTTTATTGCATTATTCAGTTAAGATGTCGGTGCATGCCATTTCGAATTCTGGCTCTCTATTGTTTTTTATTGTGATATTCAGTTAAGATGTCGGTACATGCCATTTCGAATTCTGTAGTCACGGAATATAGCATGATGGAGCGCTACAGGTGACTATGTGCAGAAGACAATAATGGCATATATTATTACTTGCAGGCCTGTATTTTCAATAATGAGTTAAATTGAATACTTTAAAAACAAAGAAATACGACCACTGCCTCTAAGGGAGAAAAAACATCTAAAATTTTCACCAAAGCTTATGATGCCAGAGATGTTTTCTAACACTCTGGTCTTCAAAATGATCTCGGGCACCCCAAACAATCTTCAATGCACAACTACCAAGACAGCTCCATGCAGCAGTAGTACCTTCATACTGCTCCATGCACTCAATTAAAACACTACGCTCAATGCAACAGCTCCACAAAGGAATACTTTACAATGCAATATGCCAAAAGTTAAATGCTGCAATACTTCAACGCAGCTCCACCACCTCCATGCAATCGCAGCGATAGTGGAAGCTCCACTGAGCACAACGGTCTATGGATTCCACGAGGTCATTTCAATAGATGTACTGCAAGAACAGTTGCCAAAATACAAGAGCCTGTAGGTAGAGAGTGGATATTGCACCAGGACAATATTGTTTAAAAGCTTGGTGTTTCTGGAGGAGCACTTCAAAATAGTGTTCACGGTCTTCTTTTGGCAAGCATTGTTGTCCCCATAGCTTGTTGTCCCCATAGCTCGTGTGATCACCGTTGTAGCCAGGACAGAAAGGACAATCTGTAAGAACTTAATGTTCTTTGAAAATATATTGAAAATTACAAAAATTCCCTCCCTCCAAGGGTCACAATTTCTCCCGATTAAATACGAAAATTTCCATGAAAATTATACATCTTTGAAAAGGATTAGTAATCGACTTTGGAAGGAGAGTTCATGGAAAAACTATCTCAACATGCATAAGGTATAAGCAAAGTCAATAAAACTCTTTTGCAAATATAACAAAAAGAGATATGATTCCACCTTTAGCATGCCAATCCACAAAACACACGAGACCATCTAGTTTTGCCCCACAAGACAGAGCTCACTGATTCGCGGGCTTATTTGCCATGACATTGATGTCCTTGTAGCCAAATCTCCTGCGACAAGGGCCAAAGGCAAAAAGACGAGTCTAATGGCAATGAAAGCAAGCTGAGAACAGATGTGAAATTGTGATCACTAACCAAGAGGGACTTCCTTCTCCCAATGGGACTTTGCGATCATGGAATCGTTCTTGCCACATGTGCTTATAATTGATCTGACGCTGCGTGTTCTTGAGTTGTAGAACAGATAAATATCTTGAAAATCACTCTGATAGGTCTATACGGCCTTCCAAGACGTGCTGAATAGGCCATGACCTGAGTGTCTAATGCCAAGAAGAGGAGGCTATTGCGATCAAGGGATCACTCAACAATTATGAGGCTGTAGTTATCAACAATTCTGAATCAAGGGATCGTTCAACAATTCTGAATCAAGACATATAACACTGGTGCCTAATGTATGAAATCTTCTTCTACCAACAAATTTATACGGGGTTGATCAAATGTATTAAGCTCGTGGAATATCTTAGACCTATTGGATATCTTTAGCCCTGGTTGTAACCGACATGAATGTAGCTTGATAGGGTGAAAAAGTGCTTGGTACATGTCATTTGCTAGATGCCATTTTGATTTGTAAGCTGGTTATTTTATATGTTGTTTAAGTAGCCTTGATGCTTAGCTTAGTTGGTTGGAGTTTCCATGTCCAAGACTGTGACAAGGTCCAAGGTTCAATTCTCTTGGTCCTTTAGAGTTAGGCTTCCAAAAATTGGAGTCCAGCCTCACTTTATCAAATGGCCCCCTAAAATTATTAGGGTGAATATAGTGAGGCAGACGACTAACCTAATGACTAACCTGCCAGACTGTGAACCAAGCTTAAAAAAAATGTATGTGGTTTAAGGCAATGCCAACATCAAAACCGTCGCCAAAACTTCGATGGCAAGGCAAGGATAAATCAATTGATACACAATGTATTGCAGGTCGTTGCAAGACTTAACTGAAGCCTCTAGCTTGCAGTGATATTTATATTCATGGGATCCCATCCTATAATTACGTTTCTGTTTATTTAGGGTTGAGCTAGAACACAGTGAGTTGGGCGTACACCAATTGAAATCCAGCGTTTTTGTCGATTGTCGAGAAACGCGTTTTTTTATCACAAAGATGAGGCATGTTTCAAAAACATCGACATATTTCTCATCCTAGCATATACACAGGCCCTGTGTGTATTGTTTCGGCTAGAGGTTTGCAGAAAAATATAAAGAACTTGAACTAAAAGCAGAGAGGATACCAAGAGGTAGAGCACTTCCAGTCCGAGAATTGAAACTGAGATGAGAAACAAGCTTGGCAGCTGCAACAGCACTGTGTAGTGGAATCAATGACTTTACGCAACGCTGTCGAAAGCTTGAACTGTCATTTCCCAAAGTATTCCTACTCCTGTTAGATGCCGAAGCAGGTCTGGTGGTTGATGATGAAGCTCCTGTTGATCTTCTATTTGACATCAATAGATCTTCTATTTGACATCAATAGATTTCTAGCTGACCTTGACAATGTACCATAACGTGATGCCATTGATGTCCCGCGTATACTTCTCTGGATGAGAAACCACCCTTCTCCATTGGTAAATTATTTATCTTTTCTCTTCTCTTACAAATCCTATCTCTAAACAAACTAAAGATATAGTAAAGTTTGAGAGTAAACATAGGTAATGAGATAAATCTTAGATAGGGTATTTATCTTTTCTCTTCTCTTACAAATCCTATCTCTAAACAAACTAAAGATATAGTAAAGTTTGAGAGTAAACATATGTAATGAGATAAATCTTAGATAGGGTCAAACAAGTTCTCACCTAGACACATCTCATTGCAGGCGGTCAGCCCCCAAGCCAACAATTCTTGCACAAAATCCAAGCAGCCTCGTCAAGCAACGAGGTGCAGAGGCGTGCTTCTTGGATGACTATAAGGAAAAAGCATACAAAAATTTGTGGGTTTGATTAAATCTTGGCGTGTACAAGGCATCTTGCCTATACAAACAAAGAATTTGAAAAAAATTCATTTCAATTTTAGATGGAGCACATGCTGTTCAGGAAAGAAAGATCCATTTGGTAGAATTTTGAAGAAATGGACTCAATTTTCACAAAAAAAAGTAAGATCTTATTAACATGAAGAGTGATATCTTAGATGTGACAACTATTGTTTCAAATTTTCAATGCCAAACTAATTACAAAATGGATGACTTTATCTCTCACCCATGAGCTCTAGTGGTTGCACAATCTAAAGCCCCATTTCAACAACAATTGAACAACACCCGCATCTCTCATTTGGGATGCAAGATGTAATGATGTGGCTCCAACTCCATCTCTCAAGTTCACAAACCGAGCAAATCCCCTGCACATTCAACTCAAAGGCCCATCTCAATTTGAGAAAAAAAATAGTCTACCTGCAAAATCTTACAAAACATAAAGTGGAACCCTAGTAAGCACACAATCCCCTAGCACATGAAGGTATCAGCTTCAAAATCATTGGATGAGGATCGAGAAATTCAGAAAGGACAAAAGATGAGAGTTGCTTGAATACGTGTAAGAGGGCTTGGGAAGGGAGGTTTTTAACAATGGAACTCCTCAAAATGCTAGGAAATTGTTGTTCAAAAATCCACTTGAGCTTTGATTTGACAATCATAGGTTTATTCGATGCATCATTCATCCTGGCCTAAGATTTGGTGTTGAACAGATTAATCCATAAGAGCTGGCATTATCAGACTTAAAATACAGTTTTTCTTATGTCCATGACTAATTTATAGTGTAGCTCCTTATCTGTCAAACAATCAAACCTAAAACCTATCAAAAGCTTCAAAACCAGATTTAGTCCAAAGATTTTAAGCATTTCTAAGGCTTTGAATCCCGATTGTTTTATTGAGATTTAAGCATTTAAAGGCTTCAAAGCCCGTGCTTCCTTCATATTTTCTTTGACTTAAAAAAATAAAATAAAATAAAATAACGAAAGCTAAGACAGCTAAAAAAGTGAAAACAGACTCCACACTTGCAAAGGCTACCACTGCAAAACCGAGGGTTTCACGAAAAATGTTTCAATTCTAAAATTTATCTCAACAATTTCAGCTTTGCACAAATTTGAAAGAATTAAAATGGATAAATTTTCTCGTGCAAAGAACATATATCGAATGATGACAATCAAATAAATTTACAAAACTTTCGAGCACAGACCAGATCCAGATCCTCGCTTGGCAATTTTCGCTCTAAAACATTTTTAAGGACACAATTTTCTCTAACTTCTTAGCTAATCCTTAGAGGAATGTGATTCCACTGTCTAAAACATCTAAAAGGCTCATTTTCCCTAAATTCATTATAAATAATGATTATTACTGCTAAATATGCACTCTTCTCAAATTTCAGTTGCAGAAGAATATTTTCACATGGAAATCAGTACCAGATAAGCATATTTTTTGCAATGCATACCAAAATTTTCACACGAAACAAGCCATTGCCGTTTCTTTCTCTCATATAGCAGAGAACCACTCACTTAGCTTCTTGATATTTTGTCTTATCTCCACACTCAGCACGGGTGAGTGATAAGAATTCCGCACACTACCAATATCACCTAACTTTGAGCTCTGCAAAACCCTGAACGAAACCTCCCGTCGATTAAGAGAATAGTTATCAGAGCACCAGGGCGGTATTAATGAAAGCAGAGTATTTGCTTCAATGCAACAGTTCAAACCTAACTTAAAGTTCCCACTTGGAACCCCCCGTTACTGCAAAATGGAGGAAACGACGAGACAACGTGGAGAGTTAACCGCGTAGATGGACAATCAAAAAAAACATCTGGGCACATATGGTTGCCACTACACTGGGGAGGAGGGACGTGGAAGAATGAACTGTGATTTCAAAACACATCCCAGTAAAAAATTTCTATCCACAAAATAAAAACATATATTCAAATAATAAACCTTAGATTAATTTAAGGTTATTTAATAAAAATATAGAGAAACATTTTTAATTAAAAAAATCAACATTTAGTTATATAGCTACTTTAATACCTTTAATTCAAGTTAAAATAACTTTTAGTATTTATATCACTTCGGCTTGTTTTATAGTTTATTTGTGTTATTTTTAAACAGAAGTGGATAGTTGCAATATCGATATTGCAATTGTCAGCTTGGTATTTTTAGAGAGGTATAGCATGCATGTGATCTAAGCACACGTCTAACATGTCTCACACATCGCATACATGGTCTTACCACATGGCAATTGAATAAGCTGGGATGGTCATGAAAAAAAGCTGAACACATTAAGACCTTAGCTGGGCTGCTCTACCAAGTGGCTGCTCGTTATGCAACTTTCAAGACTAGCCGTCACCCAGGCTTGTACCAGTTTATGTTTGACCAAGGGAGACTTGTCTTACCTTAAATCCTTGATGAAAGGGCTTGGAAGAAAAACAGGTAAGATATAATACTTAAACATCATACTCATTGTTTCAGTTCTTAGATAGCAGGTAAAAAATTATTTTTACCTGAACCCCAATACTGCAATATATATTTTTTACTTAAAAGAGTAACTTATACACAGTATTTTACAAAATCATTGCAACTTACATTTATATAGTTTCTAAATCCACCAGCAGGAGAAAGTAGCATGAGAAATTTTATGCACAGCTTCTGAAATTATTACGACTTGTCCATCTATAAATGCATTGGAAGGATGGTGTTTTCCTCAACAATTAGAAAAATATAGAAGCAAATTCTGTCTATTGCAATTTGTATCAGCTCTTTCTCTTTGTTAACAATTTGCAAACATGTCTTTTGACAACAAAGACTGTGGCCGTGCTCACCCAACCCAATGCCAGTAATGTTGGAAGAGTTTAAGAGCTGCATGCAGAAAATGAATGACGCGGTGGTATGTAATATAGAGAAACATGCAAAGGGTGGATTAATGATTTCACCGACTGCTAATGAGAGGACTTGGAAGAACGTGTTCAAGATGCAACATGGATTTATGACCAACATTGTTGTTCGCTTCTCTCTCTTGGATTCTCAAGAAGCTTATCCCTTCAACGCCAATGCTGAACTGGGCTATGTCTATCACTGCCATGTAAGTCACTCGGCCTTTTCTCCTTTTATTTTCATTTAAACTTTCCATTTCAATACCAAATGATCAACATGTTATCGACGTGTGACTGAATTACTTATAATATGTTAATGGGGTTGCATTCGGAAATTGTAGATCTTGAACCACGAAGACAACGAGATGATGAGGCCCTTCAAAATTGTTTCTTAAATTCATGAAGGCAATACAAAAATAGTACTTTAAAGGCCTGGCGACTGAGAAGTTTTGGGTTATTTCCAAATCCCTTGCTTTTATTTTCTACTTCTCACAGACTATCTTATCATCGACTCAGTGTGAAGAGTAATGAAAATAATAATATTCCTGCAGAATTTGATCACACAATCTGCAGTTTTTATGGGTACCTATATGCAAAATAAAGACTAAAAGATGGCCGCATCCGCAGTTCTATTATTGACATCTACAAAGTTGAATATTCATTGTATATTGTACATTATAATGCACGATCTTTGGGAAGTGACAGGAAAATACTGACTATGTCTGGCCTGTTTGTAAATTATTGAAATTTAGCTAAAAAAATGCAAGCATAAACCCAAAAAAATACATACATTTTAAATCTAAATTATTTTCATAACAATTTGCGAAAATACCTTAAATTCCAATTCAGGTCTTTTGCTTTTGAGGTTAGTTTTATAGCTATTTGATGGTTGTTTATGATAGATTACACTGAAGCAGTTGACTGTAAATTCAGTTATTTCAATATTTTAAAAGAAGGTAACGATTCTGAAAGGTACTAGAACCAAGATATTGGGAAAAAAGAAAAATGGCAAAAATGAGAACGAAAATAAGAAGCTTGACTATTAGACAAATGTCTGTCTCTACATGATCTTGTTTTGATTTCCTATAGATAGGTTCATTTGGGTTCATAGTTTTTTTCTGCATAAGTTTTAACTTTCAGTAATATAAGAATGTGTAACAGGAATTTGAATGACAACAAAGTTGTGCAATTATGTTAAATACGATGTGCTATCATGCAGTAAAAATAGAATGGGTCGAACAAGAACTTACAGTAAGGAAGCTTGGGCTACAGAAGTCCTTATGAGAGCATAAATCAATTGACATTTGATCGCAAATAGAGTAGAATTATGCTATAACGAGCTTTGGTTTCATTCTATTCTTTTTATTAGAACATGTATCAATTTGCATTCTGTTCTTGGAACAATTAGAAGCTCTTGTTGTTGAACCATTATTTGCAACTATGTTCTTCAAGACCAAGAAGCACTAAGTGTCAGAGTTTCTTTAGCATTCAAGTCTTTAAATTATTGAAAATTCTGAATAAGGCATTGCTTGATTAGTAGACTCGAGTAGTATCACAATGCATTACTTGCTTACCAAGTACCAGCGCTAACAGGGAGGGCATGTTCGGGCAGGTTAGAGAAATGTCAAACTATGGTTTGAATGGCCGATGTAAAAGGAGTACTTTGACGGCCTATGGACGCTAGAAAACGAGAGGCTTGCTCTATTACCCCTTGGCTCGCTCGCTACGCTCAAGAGAGTTCGGCCCTCGTAGCCACTAATCTTCTCCACTGTATAGCACTCAACCATCTCCATCCAGGGCACTAATAGTGTGGCATATGCTAAATTGCAATGTTTGCAATTGCAATATCTAGAAGCTTTGATCAAGCCTTTGTTGTTTTTGTGATGTCCTGATTTCCATCTAGCAAAAGGCAAAAGCATTGGATGAATATGACGAGATCTAGGCTGCAGATGCTTGGAAAAGATCAGAGCAAGAGCAAGATCATCCTGGGATGGGATTGAGAAGCTCTAGGATGGGATTGAGAAGCTGAGAAGCTTGGCAGAAAATGCTTCGTCCTTGGCTTGAGAAGCTTGGCAAAGATTATAGCAAGAACATGCTTCGTCAAGTTCGTCATCGGCTTGAGATGCTTGGAAAAGATCATAGCAAGGTGGGATTGGGAAGCTTGGTAGAGCCATTACACACATGGCAAACATGCATGCAAAGCTTTGTAGAGCCATGCAGATGAACACATGGCAAACATGCATGCATGAAGAAGCCAACTACAACGAAAAAAAAGATAATTTCGCTAACATTTATGTTTCTTAATTAATGTTATCTCCAAGATAGCATTATAGTGAATGAAAAAGCTAATAGGAAATATCAATTTCCACAATGCTTTAACCTTAAGTTTGAAACACAAAAAACTTAGAATGCCTCAATATGAGGCCAAATAAGGCCTCAATTTTTTTCATTGGTCAATAAACATGGCACATAAAAAACCATACTATAAAATCTTTTGGGTTTAGTGTACATTAATTGAATCTATATAGCAGGTTGAAAAACTTAGTATAAATTTTTAAAGACATTTTGAATTTAGTGCAAATTAATTGAAATCTGCGGCAGGCGGATTCATAGAGTCCCTGCTTCCCTAAATAAAAATAAACTATAAAATAAAAGTAAAAAGAAACTAGACGTAGCAAATAACTAGCAATTGTACCTAGGGGTGCAATAAAAGAACGCCCTGTTGCAAGCTAAGCAAGGAGATGTGGACATATACAATAAAAAAGACAATTGGAAGTGTTGAACCACAAATTTTAGTAAATAAATTTAGTGCAAATTAATTGAAATCCATGGCAGCCGATTCATAGAGTCCCTGCTTCCTTAGGGCAGGGACTAATAAGACTCAAAATTTTAAAAAAAGAGTACACTATGATATTTAATATATCATAATAGTCGAGGCATAATTAGATGCTCAAAATTAGAAAAGCTGGTAGTAATATTATGAGGTATAAAGCAAAGACGGAGAAAATAAAAATAAAAATAAACTAGATGTAGCAAATAACTAGCAATTGTACCTAGGGGTGCAATAAAATAATGCCGTGTTGCAAGCTAAGCAAGGAGATGTGGACATATACAATAAGAAAGACAATTTGAAGTGTTGAACCACAAATTTTAGTAAATAAAATCTTATGGTAGATACAATAATTTAAAACATTATATTCTTCACATAATTGGGCTTACATTATCGGAATTTCAAAAGTAATCATGAAAATTAGTTTTCTCTCGTCCAAATGACAATGAATTGCTAGTTTTTGTAGTTCATTGTAGATGCAAAAATTTTATGGATCTATCTACTAAATAAATAAAAATAATTCATTATTGATAAAGGTTAGGGAGTAAAATATTATTTCAAGATTAACTTTGCACAAATTAGGATAATTGATTTTGATAAAAGTTGCTTGCAGTGAAAGGTGAAGTAAGTGATTTTCCGTTATAATTGAACATGGAGTCTATGGTTATGATGAAAAAGAAGGCTTGTGTTTGTCCATCTATCAGATGTAACCATGGAAACCTTTAAAAGATATTTTTAATAGAAAGACTACAATCTATGTCTACTAAAGTTTTATTTCACAATTGATTTCAAACAGATACTAAAGAATAAGTCCAAGGACTTATCTGTGATTGCATTTAAGACAAAATTACAAGATTATTGATATTGTGGCAACATATAGCAGGTATTTATGAGACAAAGCCATGCGTATGCATCTAGGGAAATGTACAAATCCTATTGATATTTTTTTAGGCTACCACTCAATGTTGAAAATATCGAGGACAATATAATATTTATTTGCATAGATAAGCATAGAGCTAGCTTATATAACATTTGCTTGTAAGTATCATACGTGACCTTGTTTTTCCCTCAAAATTAAAATTAAATAATAAATAAAAACTAAAAACTTCCCAAATTTCGATTAAAGTGCAATCTCATTTCTTTTTATCTTTAGCTTCTTGTTGCATGGTATCCACGTGGCTATAGGCGTCGTAGGTGGGACTCCAAAGTAGACCATTAGCAAGACGAGTGCTTGTTAGTATTACTTAAGGGGCTCAACAAAAATCAAATGGTCGCTCTACGTGGGACCCTCACTGCAAACACAATGACCAAGTTAAATATAAATGGACAAATACCTCACACATGGATTATATGCCAAACAAACACGTCACACTTTTATCATGTTTTAAGCGAACTATCAAATTCTTAGCATGCAAACTCCATGGTGACTATCATGCTTTGAGGCATGGGATTCTTTTTGCAATCATCATCTCTATGAAGTGGATTGTATATCCATGGCGACAATTGGCGTGGAAAACCTTTTGTAGGAAAAAATGTGCAGGGTCATTCACACCTCCAACTGAGTAATTGCATTTGAACTCCCGCTCAATAATACCAAGGAACAGAATGGCAGTCACTACCGTATCCATTTGACTTGGATGCTCATTGTACAGTATATGTGTGCATAATATGACCTTGGCGCTAGTCAACAGACCAGATCTTAGAGAGACCAGTTAGTTTGTGGGTTTGAATATTGAATGAAGATTGTAGACAAGAATGCATCGAAGAAGCATAATGACATTTAGTGATTACAAATTTTTGGGTTTTATATTTTAAACTTTCAATTCTTTAATGTCAAAACAAGGCCGAGGGAATTACAGTAAGCAAAACTAATATGAATATTTTTCTTTTGTACTTGGGAGTAATTCCAACTGTCATTTTTTTGCCTTATAGAACCATTTCTACTAGGTCATATAAACAAGGTTATTTGCTTGCAGTGTATTGTCTCGTGTTATGTGGAGTGGAAGCTCCTTTCTGTGAATTTTGCAGTGGGTTTCCCATATTTTTGCAGAGCAGAATTCGGGAGGCAGCACATTTGGCTTTCTAGTCTCCCTAATGATGATGGAAAATTGTAGGATTATGGATAAGCATCTTCAACATCCAGCCATGTGTGCTTATAAGAGCTAACCCCCACTCGTTTATTGCTAGCCAAGTTTCAATTCTCAACTCATTCGTGTATGGGTTCTACCCGGGAATCCCCAAAGTGACACGTCTTAGGAACTTCAATCCTCCTCGAGACAAAATTAGGTTGTTTCGGTAAGAAAAAAACTACCAATAACTAGTTGGGACAATGGTATGTTACTTTAAATGGTTAAAGATACTACAGTTTTTTCTAGTTATTTAATCGGCATAATTATGGTTAAGCATCTTCAACATCCAACACTGACCCCCTCTTGTTTACTGCTAGCCTAGTTTCAATTCTTTGCTCATTCATGTATGGGTTCTACCTGAGAATCCCCAAATTGACACGACCGAGGAGTTTCAATCCTGCTCCGACAAAAATTAGGTGGTTTCTCTAAGAAAAAAAACTGCCCATAACTAGTTGGGATAGTGGTATGTTCCTTCAAATGGTTAAAGATATGACTTTTTTCTGGTAATTTAATTGGCATCATTTCCTTTTAGTTAGGCCATTAACTCTGAACATGATGTTTTTTTGTAAAGGTATGTGCTTCCCTGTATGGATGAATTTGAGTGACCTGTGTACTAAATGTGATCTACTATAGAGGAGGACATGTTTAATGCTATATTTAGGCTACAAGAAATGTCCCAAGTGGTGCTGGGAACCTGCTACAGAACTATAACAGCATGCTGCCATGGTGATTTTATGTTGTCATAAGAGCGCTCAAGTCACCTCCAAACTCTAACAGGTCTTCTATAGTTTTGAGTAGATTTAATATTTCACAGGTAGCAAATCTATATGCAGCTTCTCTTCCTTTTATAAACTCAATGTGACGGTCTGCTTCTCTTCCCTTTACATACAAAGAAGGAACGGATCTCTCTTTAAGGTAAACCTGAAATGAATCTTGTAGCATAATTTGATTGGTTTTTCTCTTTGAGAGCTTACAAAAGCTACAGTTTTGTTGTTTGTTGTTTGTTGTTTGTTTATTCTAGAATTGCACTCTATATGCCATCCCTGTGGTTACTAGCGCAATCATAGCTCAGAAGAGGATGTCTTTGTTGGAAGACTCGGGCTTCATGTTTCTGTTCTGCATTTTGGAAGGACGTGGATTATTGTATCTTAGCAGAGCATGGGGACCTTACTCCACAGTAGTATATGCTTACTCTTAAATTCCTAATAGTATAATTTCATCTAAGTTGTTAATGCGAACACACATTTATGAATAGATTGATTGGAACAATTGGGTGTTAAAACACCTGAGCAAATTGCCTATAGGAGTTTGGTCTAATGGCAAGCGGCAAGGTGATCAGTCTCCTTCGATTTCAACCTAACATCCCGGAAGTACATATTGCATTTCACCTAATTTAACATAAATATATAGCTATAAATATAGTTTTATTTGATTTTAGTGAGGGTTTCGGGCCCGAAACTCTGTATAGGTATAGGGAAGCGAGCTTCAAAGGCAAAAGGACAGTTGCAAGGAAGGTTTAACAAAGAAGCTAGAGCGTCGAGTCCTTGGTATGTTTACATCTTCCAGAAACTTGAATTACAAGCCTTCGAAGATTAATTTTATGATTACTTTCAAAACTACTATGAAGCAATTATTTGTTTATTTATTGCTTCAACACACATTACTGAAAATTCAATCAACTGAATCCCTTTATGGACATTTGGAATTCAAACCCCATAAACAAGTTTCGTAACCATAAACCTTACCCAGCTTCAGAAAACGCAAACAAACTGAAAATTGCAGCTTTTATATCATCCCTAAACTTAATAAGTAGATGGAACTGAAACTATCACAAGACAGAAATATCAACAGGAAAATACAGGGGTTTATTACCTTTGTCTAGGCAAAATATCCACGCTGAAATGATTCTGCCTCAAAAAGCATCAAATTTGAGCCCAAAGGCCCGTTCTTCCGCTGTTGAAAGTGGATTTACGCCATTCGAGTCAGAAAAAAGGTAAGAGCAAGACAGTAAATTCTAAATAGGCCCTCAGGCTTCATAGCAGGTTATTTATGGCATTCAATTTTCTTGAAATGAGACACTAGTTGGTGCCAAGTGCAGCCTCCATATTGTCCTTGGATATTCTTTGAATTGCCTCTCATCAAACAAAGCAAAGCAACGAAATAAAAAACCCTTCTCAAGTCTAGAAAGGGCAGGGCAAAACGGCAAAAGAGCGAAAGAAACAAAGTAGCAGTGATACCCACCAAGAAACGCAGCAACCAATACACCAATCGACAAATACAGTATACTGCACAATTTAATCGAAGGCAGCACAGTCATTACACACAATGTACAAACAAAGCCATCACCGCCTAAGAGTGTCCCCATGTGCGATGTGCATTTAAGGCAATTTACAAGCACAGCCATCACCGCCTAAGAGTGTCTCCATGTTGCACGGAGCTGCGATGTGCATTTAAGGGAGCAGGTGCGGAAGCAGGTGAGATGTGCATTTAAGGGAGCAGGTGCGGGAGGAGGTGCCAGATCAGCAGCAGATCAAATTCAACCAAGATTAACCCAATAGTCGGACCAAAGCATCCTAGGGCTGAAAAAAAAAACATTAACTTCGGGGAGTCAACTTTCACTTCTTGAAACGCCGTAAAAAATAAACAGTGCCTCGTCTTCTCGGAAAAAATAAAAATAAAAAGAAAATACACGTAGCAAATAAAAATAAACAGTACTGCCTCGTCTTCTCCGAAGGTTTATAACTGAAAGTTGACGCTCAACATTGGATAGGCACAGAGCGGAAGCTGCCTAGGAATTGTCACCCTACACGCTTCCTTCATGTCCAGCTGGGATGGATCACCTTCAACTTTCCAGTCAAAACTGTGCAACAACTGAGCCACTGCAAGCTCTATCGTAGGAATAGCCATGGAAGCCCCTGGGCATCCTCTCCTTCCTGCCCCGAACAGTATCATACTGAAATCTGATTGCCTCTTTCTGGTCATTTAATGAAGTTGCCGCCATGTTCAGACGACGAGCATTAACATGGTCGTCTATTATTTTCTCTGTGAATTCATCGAATGCTTTATGGATCTTTTTCATGCGCCGATTGATACCTTGCAAATCAAGCCAATCCAAATACGGAATGAAGTCTCCAATATTGAACTCTCCCACCGTAGCAATCAACTCTACCAACAGATCCTTAAACCCTTTGAAATCGCCGCCCAAATCATTGTCAGTAAATTTCTTCTTAGCCAAACTACATTGGAAGTGAGCGTAGAAATGACCTTGCTCAAATTCACTGCCATTTTTCCACTCTCACTGTTCTCCCAAATGGAACTGATCATGGTAGACGCCTCTTCCTCTCTGATGTGCTTGAAGGACTCGATTCTTTTGGCAGTCAGCAGTTCTAAGACACATATTTTTCTCATTTGCCTCCAGTGATCTCCATGCGGAGCGAAGACCACATCTTTATAATCGAAAAAGATTAATTTCCCAGCTCCTCTTTGAGGTCGGCTGGCAAAGATCAAATCAGAATTTTTGAGAAATAGTTTGGCCATCTCAGAAGAAGAAACCACGATCGTAGGAACAGAACCCAAGCGAAGAAACAAAATGGAACCGTATTTGTCAGGAAGAGCTTTAAGAGAACGGTGAGCAGGGAGGACCAATTGGTGGAGATTTCCGATGATGGGCCAAGCATAAGGTCTGGAGGCAATCTGGCAGCAATCCTTCTCTTGTTCAATAATGATATCAAGAAGAAAGAGAAGAATAAACCAAGAATAGTTGCTGTGGCAGCCCCTCCACTCCCTACTGTTAATGTTGCAGGCAGGGGCAAATTACGTAAAGCCATATGGCGCACACCCATTGTAACTATTAGACTGTAGGGTTAGAAAGGAAGAAGTGCATGCTACTTAAAGCCGTCGATATGAGCTTCACATAAGCTCAGCTTATCCTCAGATGATAAGTAAATATGTTGAATTGTGGCGAATTTCAAATAGTGTCTTCCCCTCTGTGTAAATTCCAAAAACATGTGATCCTTACTGCCACAAAGCAATAATTGATTTCGTATCTGAATTTCTGGTGGCGATGTAGCTTGATACTTTTATCCAGATAAAAATTTGATATCTGATATATTGTTCTTAGAACAATTTTAACAGTGCTCCATAGAAAGAAAGATCTGTGGTGTAGTTTTAATTGAAGTGTCGCTGTCGCTTGTACGGACAAATCCGTACAATTTTACTACGAAAAACACACTTTCCTGCAATCCACTTTTGGCTTGCAAGTTGCGGTGGTGCAGTTTTAGTCAAAGTACCATTGTCGCTTGTTTGGAAAAATATATCTGCCGACTAGGGATCAAATTTGAAGGGTAGGATACCATTTCACGTTGAAGGGTTGTGAGAAATTCAAAACTTCAATGTTGACATTTAAAGATAGAATAGGAAGAATTAGCTTTGGTGGGAGAGCACACATCAAAAATTATATATTATTGCATTGAAGAACATTACATATATATATAGCAGAAGATGAGGTTTAACAGACTCCTAAATAAACGGATCTGAACCGCTCGTGAATCTGCTTGTAACAATATTATCTGATTCTCCATTATTATCTAACACTCCCCCTTAATGGAGAAATGGATTTTCTATCACAATTCACACACAATTACAACACTTTGAACATTCGTGTGTCTGTCTCGTCTTCCTCAGCACTCAAACCCACTCTGCAATCTCACGGCTTCCGCTCTTTCTTCTTCCTCTTCTTCGAGCTTTCCATAGACACATTTAAAGTCAAAACGCCTCTGACCATCTTTCTTGCACTTGTATACTGGACAATTTGACAACTTGGCTCATCGGGGATTCCGTGATAAAAGGTGCCAATTATTGATGCATTCTATTAACTTGCCTTCATCTGTAGGATTTTTGCTTTAGGCTATCCTTCAGTATCTAGAAGAAAAGTTTGGATACGGAATGGCCTCAACATTCCTTTACACAAGGTGACATTTAAACATAAGAATGTTTGTACTTGAAACTGGGGCCTCCAGCTTGAATCAAGATACAAGTTCTTAGTTTTACAAAACACTTACATAAAATCCCACCACACACCACACATACATAAATATATAAATATCACTCATTATTTTAGAACAGCGTGAGAGATGACTCTCGTGATCCTTCATCACTTTCTGAATCTGATAATTCATCCAGGTTGGCAATGTTTGCAGATTCCTTGCCATTCAGGAGATCTCCAGCACGAGCTCTACAGTTCCAGGCTATATGTCCAATTTTGTGACAATAGAAGCATTATGTTGAACCCTTGGCTTTTCTCATTTTACCTTTTGAGTACAATGCAATTTCACGCTGACCACATGCATCGAAGTCTTCAGAATATGGCCTTTTTTCTTCAGCTAACAGTGATGTTACCATTCCTTCCAATGTTTGTGAGGGTAATTGAGTTAATGTAAATACAACATTGCTATATTTAGAAGATAGACTATTCAATAAAATTGCTTTAGCATCATGTGGATCTACCTTGATACCTATTTCAGCTAATTGTCTAAGTAGAGAGATTAACTCATTTATATGAGTAGAAAGACAGGCCTCTTCATGCATTTTGAGACTAAAGAGCTGCAGTTTTAAAGAGAACTTTGCATTCGTAGCTTTTGCCCCAAATAATTTACATAATTCCTCCCAAATTTCGTTAGATGATTTTGCTAAATCAATCAAATGTAATTGCATATCTGAAAGAGCCAAACCAATAATAGCTTTAGCCTTTTCTTCCTTCTTTTGCCATTCAACAAGGAGTCTCGGATCATTAGGTGCTTGTTCTGTGCCTTTTACTATGCTCCACAAACCTCTATTCATCAAATGCATTTGAATTCTAACTTTCCATGTATGGAAATTATTACCATCAAATTTCTCCATAGGTAGAGAATCCATATTACCTTACCAAATCTTATTACCTCACGAAATCTTACAGAATTCCTCGCAGATGATGAGTCTCTTTGTAGCAGACAGCAATCAACGATCCCGGGCGAGAACAATTCTCAGGCGCTCTCCTCAGTTCAGCGGACGGCGTCTATGCTTTCAGCAATCACTCCTTCTCACAAGCCACTGCTCCTCTGCTCTGTGTAATGCCCCTCTTGTATGCCCTAAGTGTTGTAAAGTTGTTAATGTTTAATGTAATGATTTTCTGGTGTGGAGCTCAAGGCCAAGGCCCCACTAGAAAATCCTTGTGAGTTAGGGGATTACTTACTTACTTTGGTATGTCTCGGAGACTAAATGGGTTGCCGCAACTTAAAAACTGAAAACTAAACCACTAAAAGATGGGTAAGCAATAAGGGAAATACCCTGGAGGTCGAGTAAAGGTGCCAAGAAAATCGTTGCGGTATTGACGAGGGAATCAAGCCGCCACCCTCCCTCTCGGCCTTAAGCCACTTCTTAGCCACACGCTTAATACCGACACGCGAGCTTAGAGCTCGAACGTGAGACAATTATCGCATGAAAATCACTCTAATAACCTAAGACCGACTACAACTTATACAATAGATCATTAAGAGGTTTTGTGAAGAATTAAAAACCTCCACCAAGATAAAATTACTGCCACCTTTCATAAATAAAAGGTATCAACATATATATTAAATATATATATTATATAGATAATCATGTATGTATATGAAAAGGAATTTCATACACAATGAGAGCCTTATATAAGTGAAGGCATCGTATGGTAAAAAGAAGTTAAATTTATATTATGCGAGATTGGGGAACCTAAAAGTGATTATATATATATTTATATTATCACACACACCTACATTTATTAGAACGGGAATACCCTATTAAAAGGAGATATTGATTTCACCTTGCTTAATAGGCCTGCTTATGGAACCACTTCCAGTTTTATAGGCATAATTTTTTATGGTCTCATTTAAACTCCCTTAATTTTTGAGAGACGTTGAACCGGGAGTTTTTATTTTATCCTGAACAACCAGCACCAATTGTGGAGATGTTACCGGGCATGCATGAGCGTTGATAGAGGCCTTAGGGTTTTATCTAGGAGATTTATACATTACAGACCGGGAAGGAAAAGGGGGGCGTTCCTCAGTCCAATGAAAAGGTCGCTGCGGTTCTTTGCAGGAAAGAGTGAGTGTCTGCATTTTGTTCGAGGGAGGATTCTTCATTCTGTGCCTCTCGAAGAGGAGAGGTATTTCCTCGGAAAAGAGGAGAACGGGATCTAGAGAAATTGCTGCATAGGATTGGCTTTTGGAACATCCATTTTGGAGTTGGGTGATCCGTGACATGGATCTAAATATGCTTGCACCTGATAGCACCTGTTTGTGTCTATGTTGACTCGCATCCATGTGAGTTGGGAAGAGGGCGCGCACAACACAGAGCATCCTTGTTTCTCCTTATGCGTGAGAGGTAGGCGTTTGGGAAAGCGAGAGTGAAATCTACTCAGTTCGTGATCTGGAGAATAGGCGTTGTTGCCCTTGCAATCCGGGTGGTGTACAAACACTCTACGATTGGTGTGGTGAGTAAACTCTCGAATCTGTGATTTTCTAAGATTGAATTGTGGAGTTTATTTTTTGTGTTTCGATTGGTATCCCAATGAAGTGACAAATCTGGCCTGATAGAAGCAGATTTGGTCAAAATCCATCAATCCATTGTCCACAGTTACTTAAACCCATTTTCATAGTATAGATCCCAAGAATACATAGTAAATACTGGAATCATTTGCTTAGGTAGGGTCTGAATCTGTGGGTCCATTGCTGCACATTCATATGCGTTTGGATCGAGTGTCTACAATTTTTGACACATCAGTGAGGGTCTGCTACCATTTTTGCATTGTCTCTTGTTTCTCCATGAAGAATACTATCCTTGGATGCCAATAGAAAATGCATTATCGACGGAAAACGAAATTTGACTCCTTTAATGCTCTACATCAGTAATCTGTATATAAAACTGCATAACCATTATTTATATTGTAGAGTCTGGAAGTATTGGCCTTCTTGCACTAAATTCATAAATGACTCCTCTACGGCTCTCTAGATTTGTCAAATATACGAGGACCGGTCACGAAGTATATCAAGAATAAAAATCCTTTTTACGGAACTGAATCTTATCCAAACGCTTGGGCCTTCCTTTCATACAGAGAGCAATGTGGACTATCCATTGCTTTGAGCAATTATTTATTACCATATAAATGGGGAATCCGAGTCTTTAAATTATGGTCAGCGTCCATGAAAATTCTCTACAGGTAATGCCTTACGCCACTTCTAGGTATTTGTTAGTTGTTACTGGTTAAAGTGGATAATTCCTATGCGAGTGGTTGGAAAGCTCCTAATAT
>LPNX011235557.1:56370-69312 GCA_001517045.1 Pseudotsuga menziesii
GGAAACCATGATGTTGGGGATTGTAACATATGAATAAAATAAATGTCACAGCATGTGACCATTTCGTGGATGTAACCCCAAGGTTGGAATAACATAAAGGAATTATGGCAACCATGATGTTGGGGATTGTAACATATGAATAAAATAAATGTCACAGCATGTGACCATTTCGTGGATGTAACCCCAAGGTTGGGGTGAACCACATACATTTTTGTCTGTTTCCTTTTTCATGCGTCTGAATGTTTTTATTTATTTATTTTTCGTCGCATTGTTTTGTATGCTTATGATGATGCTTGGCAAACCCTGTTAATGGTTTATATGCCGTGGTAAAAGATGATCGAGTAGTGTAATTATAATGATATTTGTTTGCTCATAGTATTGTTTTAAATGCACTATGATGAGGAAGACCAAACCACTAGTAGATGAATGAATGGATGTACATGGTAATATGATTGATTTTTTTTACAATGCTTATAGTTTGGATCTATGCAATCCGATGGAACATGTTTTCGGTGAAATGCCATATACAAATGTGTCACTAACATGATTGACAAATGTTATAGAAACAGCTTTTAACAAAATTTCACCCCCTTTTTCACCCATAATGGCTTGGAGGTATGACAGATACGTTACACTCTGATACCAAGATAGAATAGGAAGAATTAGCTTTGGTGGGAGAGCACACATAAAAAATTATATATTATTGCATTGAAGAACATTACATATATATATAGCAGAAGAGGAGGTTTAACAGACTCCGAAATAAACGGATCTGAACTGCTCGTGAATCTGCTTGTAACAATATTATCTGATTCTCCATTATTATCTAACATTTAAAAATAAATCATTTTCTTTATTTGAAACTGAACAACAAAATTTTATTATTTATTAATAATAGTGTATAAAAAAAAATGAGAATAAGAAGAAATCCCGAGTGATTCAACATTTACATGGAATTAGTGAGGTAAACCATGTACTCTCCCGGTCCCTAGAGCATATAGTTTATTGAACTTAGATAAGGGACAATTCTATCAGGCCGGTGAAATACTCGGTTGTTAAGTAGTTGATAAAATAAGGAATTGGAATTTGGAAGGACCTTTGAATGGAGGAATGATTCAGCTTGATGGCGGCTCTATTGGTCAACTGTGATTGGGCCTACCTAAAAGAAAAACCCTTTCACAGAGAAACTTTTTTATTAACCCTAAATTCAGCAGTGATTTTTAGAATTGAATCATGTCCTCCCACATGCTCAAATCAAAGTGATCAAACAAAGGCCCCAATTTTAGGTGGATTATGGATAATCCCTCCAAAGTATATCGAGTTTATACCCCAATTCGAAGTGATCAAACAAAATCCCCAATTTTAGGTAGATTATGGATAGTCCCTCCAATCTATATCGAGTTTATTAGCCCTATCGAAAAGGTTAAGTATTTATTAGTCCACTATACGGAAGAACTTTAAATTCTTCAACAAATATCACTACAAGTTGGGTGTCTAGTTTCTACCAAAGTCAACAAGGAAGACGAATCATAAACACACCTTTGGGAGGTTTACGACAACGAGGATGTTGAAATCATGTTCTTCGCTAGATCATTGCACTCCCAGTCCCTCATTCATGAACGTCTGTCGATGGATTCCCTTGTTTAGATATATTGGTAGACAATTTGTACTTCTTGTTTCCATTATTAGAAGGCTGATAGGAAAATGAAGGGGTCGGAGTCTACAACATTTACAGTGTCTCTTATTAAATATTTTATCCTTTGAACTATTGAATTTCATTAAGGAAATTGGAACAATTCAAAC
Organism: Pseudotsuga menziesii; assembly: GCA_001517045.1. Classification (NCBI taxonomy): domain Eukaryota; kingdom Viridiplantae; phylum Streptophyta; class Pinopsida; order Pinales; family Pinaceae; genus Pseudotsuga; species Pseudotsuga menziesii. Next base: position 58,174 of record LPNX011235557.1, read on the forward strand.
ACTTAAATATTCAAATATTGTTCTTTCTTTCAACCTAATGTTTACAATTCACCGCAGATAAATAACATTGACATATTTGGAACTCAAATACAAGGCTCTTTCTTCTTGCTCCTCTGCCCAAATGAAGTTGTGGTCCTAGACTATGAAAAGTATACATTATTTTGGTTCTCATTTCATTTAAATACTGGGTTTTTTTAGGTTACATCTATTGAGTATTCGAGACTTAGTCTAGCGTATTCAAGACTTAGTCTAGCGGAAACGCAATTGCATAATACATTACAAATTTCAAACAACATTTTGGACGGAGAAATTTTAAACCCTTATATTTATAGAACCAGAAGGAACTCCAACAAGAAACACATTTAACTTTTATCCACATATAAAATGTTACACAAGTGTAAAATGCTATACATACCTGTAAATTCACGACAACCAAGTCAACAGCTTAGCTCTGCATAATCTTATGGAGGAAATAGAAATTAGGGAGACATTGAAGCATAGAATTGGAGAGTTGAGAGTCTGAGTCCCGACCTCCGACTGTACTATACTTGTAAGCCCAAAATATCGGTTTTTTTCACAAACTTCACCAATCTCTTTCAATTCGGGGAAGCTCAATCCAACCTACCCAATGCTCTACCTTTGCATCTCTTGCTACTACATGTGAAAAAGGTGGAACCTTCGAGTTGCCCACCGTAGAAGACAACGAGGAATTAGAATGTGCAATCGTTTCCTTCTACAGAAAGATGATTGGAATCAACGCCATCTCGATTCCACAATATCTTGGCGCTCTTGAGTTGGTTTACCTTGCCCGAGGTAGGCGAATGCATGTTTGTGTATTTCACATGATTACAAAAAAAATCATTTTGTAAATGCTTCTACATAACATAGATATATCTGTGCAGGTGAGGGAAAAGTGGGTATTGTTTGACCGAGGTTTCCAAAGGCTTTTAGAGATCATTCTTCATTATGAGGGTGCTCATGGCATAGATCACAGATCCCATGGGAGGAAGAAGAAGAAGAATAAGAGGACTCAAGTCAAAAGGTGAGGTGAGTGAGGAGGGGAGACGTAATAGCAATATTTGCAGGAGAAACCCACTGGTGCTATAATGATGGGAACGAGCCTCTCTAAATCGTAGCCATTGTAGACATAAGAAACCCTCATAAACAGCTCGGGCGCAAGAGTTACCGTGTAAGATTCTGACAAATTAAGTAATGATAATGATTCAGTTAGGTATATGACAAATGATTTCGTTTCTTCTAGAGATGACTATATGCATTTTGTACAACCATTCTCTCTAGCTGGCCCTCAATTCCAGCTGCCTTTGTCTCTACTACCTAACCCCCTTCCTACCCCCTAACCCCCTGCCTTTGAGACAGGTAGACTAGGAGGCCTAGGTGGACCATGGGAGACTGGGAGTGTTGATTCAAATGGTTCTGACCCCAGTAAATGAATGGAAATTGGAATAAATCCTAGAATCGTGGACTAACTAGTATAGGATATGATTCATGAGAATAAACAAAGGGCGGTGTGCTGCTAGCCTACCACCAAAGATCCGTCATCCCAGTCTTGTGGTGTTCATAATAGAAATGTCTAGCACTGGGTGAAACCCTGGTCTAGAAACTTACATACGCTGCATTGGACCAGGTTAGGTTCAAATCTAGAAAATATTGCTCAATGCATTGTAAATTGCAACTTGTAAGTTCTAACCCAAAAACCAACACCATTAGTTTTTCCTTACGGAGCCTTGACAGTGGAGGGTTATCAAATCAATTCACCATCCATAGATATGACTCATATGAGTATTTAATTTCACATCATATACTCAAATAATCAAGTTACTTGTAAGTTGTCAGATCACGTGACTCAGTGAACAATAAGATGAGAGATGGAAAATCGAGTTGGCAGGTGGCATCATCTCATACCAAGATTTAATGAATTTGGTGAATCAGTAATGCATGCTAACGCCATTAAATGCTTTGAAAGTGAACATCGAATCGTGAGTCGCAATCCTGACTCATCGACTTGAACTTGGCACTAGGTAGCCTAGTGGAGCACCATGGTCAGTGTCGATTGGGACTGAGATTCTCATCCATGATCCGACTATTCAAGGACACTTGGGAAGACTCTGAGTCCCAAGTCTCCCATAGTCCACTGAATCCCTGGATAGGCAAATTTTGTAGCTTCCTTTCTGTTGCAAATTTACCGAGGCTTACTCAATTTCATTGTTGAAGTGCTGGAAATGAAACTAATTTTTTTTTGCATGGTAAAATTCCTTGTGGCCTTCTATGACGTTTAAAATGGCCTTTGAAGGGCTCTGAAGGCTTCAATTTTGAAGCCTACTGCTGACAATCCACTTTGTATTTGCAAGTTGCAACATGCAAAAAGCTATGAGATGTAGATTAGTTGGCTTTTGTGAGGTTTGGTCCTCATGAGGTCTCATGTTCAAACCTCATGGTGATATGAATGTGGGTGGGTGTATATTGCATAATATATTTTAATTGCAGTAAATATGAATGTGGGGTGTATATTTCATAATATTGGTGAGTGTCTCATTTGTGTTATTTTGAAAATTTCACTATAATACAAGTTGTCAATATTTATAGTTATTTATATGATTATAATTAGCATAACTACATATTTGAAATTCAATATTTATAATTATTTATATGATTATAATTAGTACAACCACATATTTAAAATTCAATATTTATAGTTATTTATATGATTATAATTAGCACAATTACATATTTAAAATTTATTGTATAACCACATATTTAAAAGTAGTTGATATAAGTCTAAGATTTGACATTTTTTAATAATGGATATATCAATTGCTTTTAAAAATGATTATACTAATATTAATGTTATTTTGTTATTAATGGTGTTAACTTTAATACTAATATTTTCTAACCTTAATCCTAATATTAATATCAATTAAAAATTAAAAAACAAATTTCAATATTATCTTAAATTAATATCAACATCATTAACATTATTAATTTTGTTACATTGTTCATTTTAATTTAATTGTTTATTATTTGTTACATTATTAATCTTATTATTAATTTAGTTAATTACGCCGATAGTTACGTCGATAGGCGCATATCAATGGTATTTTGGGGGATGGACTTGCTTGAGCGGATCATCGAGATCCTGCAAATCCCGCCAAGTGTATGATCGAGATGTCTTCAATCGTCTGATCTTTTAACTAGCTTAACTAGCCGCGGATTTAGGAGTTAGCCACAGATTTAGGAGTTTGTTAGAAGAGCCTATCGCCTAATCTCCCGATTTTAGGAGGTCGAGAAGGCTGTTAACCACCGAAGAGTCTGTTAGCGTAAGTGGAGGAGATACGTGGTGATGGAGGAAATACGTGTCTAGCCCATGGAGGCAGTCTGTATGAAACTGCGAGTGATGAAACGAATCTGAGAGATCAGGTGTCTCATAATAGTTTTTGTAACTGTTTTCGCTGGAGGCATTTCCCCCTACTTTTTAGGATGGAACGAGAGCTGTATTTTGCTGGGAACTCAGTTCGTGGCTGGAGTCTTCTTAGGGATGGCTTGGATGAATTTTATCAGCGATTTCGCTAGAACATTTGGAGATTTGACAGACAAGACGTATCCTTTTGCATTCATGCTCTGCACTGCAGGCTACTTTATTACTATTCTTGCAGACATAATCCTCGCTTGGGTGTATGAGAGGTATGATGGGCGGAGCATCCGCAGCGCAATTTATCTTGAAAGAATGGTCCGTGAGTAATACTAGTTTTTATCAGATTTTAATTAAGGGCCTTCCTCTACTAAACAGTTCTGTTCAGACCAAGAATTCGTTTCGTTGTCGCAATCTTTTGTTTTTAAGCGATAGCAGTGACGCTATAACTACTAGGTATTTTGTTTTTAAGTGATAGCAGTGACGCTATAACTACTAGGTATCTATGATACAGAAAGCGGAGATGGGTTCCACACTCAGGTATCGATACCCTTGCTGTACATGCAACCGTTTCTTAGAAGGATGGAGTGTAAACCCCATTATTTGCCTTGCTTGTGGCAGAGGCTTGAGGGGGACTGGCGAGGTGGTTACATACTCAATTCCTGCGCCCCATGTTTTTATTCCCATCTCCCAGGCCCCTAGAAAGAGAAGTGTAATCCCATGTCCTACCGTTTCGATTCCCACAATTACGGTGAACTCCGGGCACTTGGTTAATAATTCGCATTGCCCCATCTGCCTGGGCCAGTTCCAGATAGGAACCCAAGCAAAGGAAATGCCATGCAATCGCATTTATCATTCACACTGCATCATTCCATGGCTAGCTAACAATATTACCTGCCCTGTTTGTCGCCATGCATTGCCCAGCGAACAAACTAATTCTCCTTCAGCGCCCAGCCGCCAACATGTTTACATGCATCTATATATTGATTTTTTAATTTTGTTACTAGGGTTTTGGATCATACTCATAGGCTGAGCTGATACTAGGTCAAATTAGCTACTGTGATCATTTTAATCTCAGATAACGTATTTGTATGGGCACCCTAAACTGGACTGTTGTTTCAATGAAATGAATGAAGAGGTATTGGGATACAACACGAAACTTAAAGCAGCTGTCGCTATTCTCAAAGCTCAGTTTTCAGATATTAAAGTTTTCTATATCGACATTTATGATTCCTTCTTGGATATAGTGAGAAATCTTGGCAAATATGGTACGAGTTGCAATGTATTTATAATTAATTTTAATGGTTCCTGTAAATCTGATTGATTGTTGTAATGTATTTATGATTAATTTTAATGGTTCCGTTAATCTGATTGCTATGAGTGGATTGGTTTGTTATAGGGTTTGAGACATCCAACAGAGGTTGCTATGGAACAGGATTGATAGAGGTGGGAATCACATGCAATTCCAATACCACAGTTACTTGCCCGGACATGTCCAAATACGTTTTCTGGGATTCCGTCCATTCCACAGAGAAAACGTATGATCTCACTACTCAAATGGTGCTAGACAGATATATTCCGCAGCTTCTCTGAGGAAGAAATTTTTCAAAATTATGCAGCACTTTCTAATCTTCTGTTGTTGGTTGTTTATGGATCCTGAAACTTAGAAAGGATGTTATCAATGTTTCTTTATCTTTTGCTCTGATTTGGTGCAGATGTATTTATTATACCTACCATCAGCACGTTCTATTGTAATCGCATTAATCACATTTATGTGAAACAACTTTGATTGTATTCTTCTAAATCCATGTGCAAAGTTTAAAAGTCAATATTGTACAGGAGACCGCACTCATTAGAGGCCATCGACTGATCACCAAACCTGAACGTCATTATTCCATTCAATTTGAAATTTGAATTGTCCAAGCATGGCACCTATATCCATATCCAACTCCTGCACTGTGAAGTACCTCATTGTGATCCATAATCCATAAGAATTACTATGGAAAAATGATCCATAAGAATTTAGGCCTATCCACTAACACATATCCATAAGAATTATATAAATATTTAATTATATAAATATCTATTAGAATACTAATATGTTTAATTTTTAACTTATCATAATTATTACTTATTACTGTAGTTTAGGAAAACTATTTTTAGAGTTTTTTTACTATAAAAATAAAGTGTTAAAAAAAACTAAATAAGTGAACTTATTTTTATAAAGTTAATAAACAAAAAAATTGTTTAAATAAACGTTCTTAATTATCATAATCATTATGCTTTGTTAACAAATGAAAATGTATATAAATGTGTGTGCAACCAATTAAAAAAAAAATATTTATGTTGAAAAAATGTGTATAATAAATATAAAAAAAATTATTTGTAATTTTAGATGTCTTTTATTTTTCATATTTATGTAAAATATTTTTTGAATGTTTTAAAAATAATTTTTGTGATGTTGATTTCTTTTATTTTCCATATATATTTATGCAAAATAATTTTTAAATGTTTTTAAAATATTTTTTGTAATGTTGATGTCTTTTATCTTCTATATATATTTATGTAAGATAATTTTTGAATGTTATTAAAATAATTTCTGTAATGTTATAAAAACATTTTTAATATATATTTTATTTGTTAATATATACTTAATAAATTTTATAATTTATTTAACTTTTCATATTAAATTGAATGATTCTATTTTTATAAAATAGAATAAATTCTTATTATTTTTTCTTTATTCAACTATGTTTAGCATAGATATTCACATTAACTTATTATAAAAAAAGTGTCTTTTTTAAATGGTATTTTCGCAAAAATTTCATGTACTTTTTGGATTGTTAGAAAACTGAAAAGAATAAATTTAAATAAAGTTAACTATTTTTTTAAAATAAGCAGTAAAAGGATTTTCTTTCTACTAAATTGATAATAATATTCATCATAGTTTTAATATATTAAAATTGTTCTTGCAAGGTTATGGTATGGTATAAAATAAACTCTTGTACTATGTTTAAATTAATCTCATTTGTAAAAAAGAAATTAACAATGGTATGATATTTATAATCTTGTTATTCTTGGAAATTCTCTTTTATTATCTAGCATAAATTAATAGAAAAGTTAAAGAATAAGGTTTAAAATTTGATTTATCACATATTTATTCAGAGTAAATAATCAAATTATAAATTTGAAAAAAAATCATAAATTATTAATTTGAAAAACATATAATGTTGTGTGGCAATATGGTTATACATCGTGACACTCGTGAAATGTTATGTCACATTTCAACAATACCCAAGATATAACATTTGATGTCCATCGCAACAATACCCAAGATATAACATTTGATATAACATTTGACGTCCATCGCAACAATACTCAAGATATAACATTTGATATAACATTTGATGTCCATCGTTGTAACATTCATCAAGGATGTCACATTCTGATGTTTACTATAGTCATTATGTTATTTATTAACGGTTATATTGCATTGTGACATTCATCCATGGTAAATTCCTTAATGGCTTTATCGCATTGCAACATTCATTGACGCTTACGTTGGATTGAAACATTCCACCTTTGTACATTCCTTAATGGTTTTGTCGCATTGCGACATTCATCGAGAGTTATGTTGGATTTCGATGTTCATAAAGGAATATATAGTCGTTTGACAAAAGAAATGGTTTAAACCATCCACATTCTACATAGCAATATAGAATGTTATGTCGCATTCTGATGTTTATCAAGGTTTACGTTTCAGTGCGACGTTATCAAGGATTGTATCACATTACGACGTTAAGGTATGGTTTGTTACAATGTTTGGTTGGTATATATATGTCAACACAACCAAAGATGTGAAACATTAATAATGTGATAGTGGGCGTTTAATAAGCGTTATGTCGCATTGTGACGTTTATCACAGGTTATGTTACATTAGCGACATTCATCAAGGGTTATGTCACATTGTGATATTTGTCAAGGGTTATTTCACATTGCAATAATGCCCAAATGTGACACATTAATAATGTGTCTTTGGATGTTTAAAAAATTTCTTGAAGAATTTTATTGATATATGTCGTTTGACAAAAGAAATGGTTTAAACCATCCACATTCTACATAGTAATGTAGAATGTTATGTTGCATTGTGATGTTTATCAAGGTTTACATTTCACTACGACGTTATCTAGGGTTATATCACATTACGACGTTAAACCATGGTTTGTTACAGTGTTTGGTTGGTATATGTCAACACAACAAAAGATGTGACACATTAATAATCCAATAAGGGGCGTTTAATAAGCGTTATGTCGCATTTTGATGTTGATCATAGGTTATGTTACATTAGCGACATTCATCAAGGGTTATTTCACATTTTAAACCATCCACATTCTACATAGTAATGTAGAGCGACGTTATCAAGGGTTATATCACATTACAACGTTAAGCCATGGTTTGTTACAATGTTTGCTTGGTATATGTCAACACAACCAAAGATGTGACACATTAGTAATGTGACATTGGGCGTTTAATAAGCTTATGTTACATTTGCGACATTCATCAAGGGTTATGTCACATTGTGATATTTGTCGAGGGTTATGTCACATTGCGATAATGCCCAAGATGTGACACATTAATAATGTGTCTTTCGATGTTTAAAAAAATTCTTTAAGAATTTTATTTATATATATATATAGTCGTTTGACAAAAGAAATGGTTTAAACCATCCACATTCTACATAGTAACGTAGAATGTTATGTCGCATTATGATGTTTATCAAGGTTTACGTTTCACTGTGATGTTATCAAGGGTTATATCACATTACGACATTAAGCCATGGTTTGTTAAAATGAGCGTTTAATAAGCGTTATGTCACATTGTGACGTTTATCATGGGTTATGTTACATTAGCGACATTCATCAATGGTTATGTCACATTGTGATATCTGTCAAGGGTTATGTTGCATTGTGATGTTTATCAAGGTTTACATTTCACTGTGACGTTATCGAGGGTTATATCACATTACGACATTAAGCCATGGTTTGTTATAGTGGGCGTTTAATAAGCCTTATGTCCCATTGTGACATTTATCATAGGTTATGTTACATTAGCGACATTTATGAAGGGTTATGTCACATTGTGATATTTGTCAAGGGTTATGTCACATTGTCATATTTGTCAATGGTTATGTCGCATTGTGATGTTTATCAATGTTGACGTTTCACCATGATGTTATCGAGAGTTATATCTCATTACGATGTTAAGCCATGGTTTGTTTATCAATGTTGACGTTTCAGTATGATGTTATCAAGGGTTATATCGCATTACGATGTTAAGCCATGGTTTGTTACATTGTCTGGTTGGTATATGTCAACACAACCAAAGATGTGACACATTAATAATGTGATAGTGGGTGTTTAATAAGCGTTATGTCGCATTGTGATGTTTATCACGGGTTATGTTACATTAGCGACAGTCATCAAGGGTTATGTCAAATTGTGATATTTATCAAGGGTTATGTCACATTGTGATGTTTATCAAGGTTTACATTTCATTGTGATGTTATTGAGGGTTATATCACATTACGACGTTAAGCCATGGTTTGTTACAGTGGGCGTTTAATAAGCGTTATGTTGCATTGTGATGTTTATCACGGGTTATGTTACATTATTGACATTCATCAAGGGTTATGTCACATTGTGATAGTTGTCAAGGGTTATGTCGCATTGTGATGTTTATCAAGTTTTATGTTTCACTATGACGTTATCAAGGGTTATATCACATTACGACGTTGAGCCATGGTTTGTTGTAGTGGGCGTTTAATAAGCATTATGTCGCATTGTGACGTTTATCACAGGTTATGTTACATTAGTGACATTCATCAAGGGTTATGTCACATTGTGATATTTGTCAAAGGTTATGTGACATTGTCATATTTGTCAAGGGTTATGTCGCATTATGATGTTTATCAATGTTGACATTTCAGTGTGATGTTATCGAGGGTTCTATCGCATTACGATTAAGCCATGGTTTGTTACAGTTGGCTTTTAATAAGCTTTATGTCGCATTGTGACGTTTATCACGGGTTATGTTACATTAGCGACATTCATCAAGGGTTATGCAGATTGTGATATTTGTGAGGGGTTATGTCGCATTGTGATGTTTATCAAGGTTTACGTTTCACTATGACGTTATTGAGGGTTATATCACATTACGATGTTAAGCCATGGTTTGTTACAGTGGGCGTTTAATAAGCGTTATGTCGCATTGTGATGTTTATCAAAAGTGATGTTACATTAGCGACATTCATCAAGGGTTATGTCACATTGTGATATTTGTCAAGGGTTATGTCACATTGTCATATTTGTCAAGGGTTATGTCACATTGTGATGTTTATCAATGTTGACGATTCAATGTGATGTTACCGAGGGTTATATCGCATTACGATGTTAAGCCATGGTTTGTTACAGTGTTTGGTTGGTATATGTCAACACAACCAAGGATGTGACACATTAATAATGTGATAGTGGGAGTTTAATAAGTGTTATTTCACATTGTGACATTTATCACGGGTTATGTTACAATACCGACATTCATAGAGGGTTTTGTCATGTTCTCATATTTTTCAAGGGTTATGTAACATTGTGATAATGCCCAAGATTGGACACATTAATAATGTGTTTTTGGATGTTTAAAAATTTTATTGTTGCATTATCAACTATGGCCATGTGATTCACCAAAGTAAACCATCGTTAAGTATGACCAATGAGCCACAGCCATAACAACAATAATATTTTATTATTACTTTAATTATAATATTTTAATTAAATACCATATTCATATTATGATATAATATAATCAATAATATTATAAGTATTTGATTAATATATAACATTATAATTCAATGACATTATTTTAATTAATTATTATTATATTATTAATTAATCAATATACTTTTATCAATGCTATTTTATTTAATGGGACTATTTTTTAATAACTTGTATATTATAAATATTTAATTAATATTATAATATTATAAATAATAATATTTAAAACAAGGTAATTAATTATAATAATTTTAAAAATTATTCATAATTAATTATTATAATAAATTTATTTTTTATTCTTTTTATTAACACTTTAATTGTGAATATCACTATATATAAAGAGATACATTAGAATATAATATTATAATTGTATTATATTATTTATAATTAATTATGTTTTTTATAAGTTCAATTAATATTATATATATTAATAATACTTTTAACAATTTTGATTAATAAAAAAATGGTTTAGATTTTAGATTTTTACAACTAAATATATTGCTCATCCTTAAATAACTATTAAATAATTATAATAAATTGTAATAGAAATTGTTTTATGGCTTATATTTTGATAGTATTATTTAAAAAAAATTATTTAGAGTTTATATTTTTATTTTAAAACATAAATACATTTTTTTGTTATTTTATATCTTAAATGTTTTTTTTCGAATCATCCTCATTCAATTGACCATAATGTTCCTCAAATCAAATATTAACCATGAATTAAAAATAATTAAATACTCATCATTCAACATATCCCAACCTACAAAGTAATCTAATAATTCTGTCTCATATGCATTATGATATAACCCGAAGTGTTATGATATATAATATTATTGTGACACATTAATCAATTAATTAATAATGTATTTATATTTTGATTAA
>LPNX011235568.1:0-26971 GCA_001517045.1 Pseudotsuga menziesii
AAGATGGCATGAAGATAAAGATGACTTGAAGACGAACATGACTTGGAGATGCAGATGACGAGATGATCCAGAGAAGAAGACCAGTGATGAAAATTGTGTCGAGAGAATACCTTCCTAGTTAAGAGGGAGTGTTGATGTATTTGTAACTTTGGAATGTATTCATCTATGTATTTTATGTCTTGTAACCCGATGTTTATTCCAGGATGTATCTATTATGTAATTGAGTCATGTTGTCATGCCCCGATGTTCTGATTGGGAGGATCTATAATGTAAACAAGTCATGTCAAGTCATAGTGGGTAACCCTCCGATTGTCTAAGGGTTAAAGTCCTCGCAGTTCCGGGGCACTAGGGTTATTAGACTCTCCTAGTAGAGGTCAACCCTGGTAGGGTTTTAGTCATGCTGGGATTAGTATAAATAGAGAACTGAAGTCTATACTTATCACACAACTCAGACACACTCAACTGTAGCGCATAGTTGAGGAAGGAGAAGACACTGGGGCTAGACAAGAAGAAGGTTACTGCTGTTGGGAGTGCATCTTACTATTTTGGGGTTTTACCTTTTGTACTAATTCTATCTCTGAGGAAGCTGTAGGGTTTTCTCCTTTATGGCTTCCCCGAGGAAAAACACTGTTTTCATTATCTCTTGTGTTTGATTGCTGTGCTTGTTATTCTCTTAGTTAAAGATCCTAATAATGCTAGCTTAATGTTGAAAAACTAACATCTTTAATTTATTGAAAGGATGATAAGATTTGTAAGTTGAAAGGTGGATGAATATAACAAGGATCAGGCTAATATATGAAAATATTGATCACTAAATGTATAAACATATACAGGGCAGAAATATCATGAGAATGAACTCATATAAAGAGAAGACAAGCTCTGTCTAGATCAGTGATAAACATATAAACCATCCACAAGAAACCAAATATTGGAAAGAATCATGGACACAATATAATATTTATCAGTTCAAAATGAAAATAGAACAGACCAATCTCGAATATGATCACTTCAAAGTCCTCTTTGAAAACCTAGAAATCTAATACATGCTTGTAAAATAATAAAATAAACATCAGTATGATCTCTGATTACACTCTTAGTCCTCGGCTGGAACTCCCCTTTTTCCTGTAGGATGCTGTTGTCACTTAAATAGACAGTGGAACATACAGAAATTGAACTAGCTTTCATAGTTGTCCGCAACTAGAGAAAACGTATCCAGAGAACCCAACAAAACTCCCAAACGGTTGATTTTTTTCATGAAATTCCTCATTTATGCTAAATGGGTCTTTTCTGCAAAAAACCCACGTCTCAGAATTTTGATTTTTGCCTCCATTTTCTCATAGTTTGTTGCATAAAAATGACCGTTGAATAATGACGAGAATTCGACAATCTTCCATTTCTTATCTCCTTCATGAGATATCTTTCAAACAATACATTTGCAAAATATCTCGGGTGAACATCCATATAGAAGTAAGATGCCCATAACCTCTGGCCTCTACCTTTGGCACACTTAATCAATGCGCATTTTTCATTTTGCGTCTCTCTGGCACTTAGATGGATGTGTTTTTACCAAATTATTTTATCCTTCAAAATAATTATAAGGATTAAAATTCTTGGTGCTGCTAGAATTTGAAGATTTTGTGGTGACAACATCTGTCTCTGGCTGGGGATGGAGACTTCCCTGCAAGGCTCCAAGAACCTAGTAGTTCTAGTGGCCTTTTCTATTGGGTTGGAGTCTTCATGCTTCTATCAATTTACGACAACTTGATTCAAATCTAAACACACATTACTGAAATGAAAACATACTGCTGCAAACCAACTGCTCGAGAAACAAGCTTATTCATCTACCTAATCCTACTTCTAACTGGTAGAACAAAACTGATCATGTGTAATCATGCTTCCAATGAAGCCATGATAACATCCAATCAACTGTAAGAAATTCTGGCATGTAGCTAGAAATCAAAGAAGAATTTAACAATTGTAGTAGAAACTTGTTTTGCAAAGCATACTTACAATCATAATCTTCCTTGATTCCAAACTCTGCAAGGATGAAATTTTTTGAAAACCGTAACTCCATATAAATGGCCATCAGGTCCTACCAATTGTGCTGCATCTCTAGCTGATACAAAAGGTCACATTGTTTCTCTACTTCACTTATCAAATGATATTTTATTTGTTCTATTGGAAAGAGAGCATGAACATCATGCACGGTGAGATATGATATCTGGTGAACTGTATATTCATGGATCTGATCAACATTAACATCCTCAATTTCATTCTTAACAATAAGACAATGAGGAGCAGTAGATTGATTTGAAAAGAAATTATCCTTATTCACTGCAAACTTATTTTCCTGATGATAAGCATGATCATGCTTATGAAAATCCGTCAGAAAATTCATAATAAAATAACTCTTATATTTTGAACCAAAAGAATTTTCTGTTGCATATATGAAATCATTTTTTTTTATGTAATTGAGAAGTAGATGCATCTTTCACATCACTGATAGTTGACACATCTAATTCACTGATTGTAATTGTTGGAGTTAAGGATAAATATGAAGATGACATATTATCATTTTGATAGGAATAAAACCTCAGGGTTGATCCCTGCTGTTCATACACTTCTTCCATTTCCTGCACATTAAAATCTTTATCAATAATTTGATCATGAAGCTTGCCACAAACCCGTAGATTGTTCTCCACTTCCTTTGCATCAACAAACATCTGCTGCAAGGATGGTGACTTTATTTCTTTGAGGTATAAAAATAGATCGGGATGTTGTGCCATTGTGTATTGTATCATAGCAACAATCTCAGTAGGTCATATTTCAATAGGCATGCTGTAATAAATATTGTGAAATCTTCTATTGAATTCAATGATAGTTTCATTTCTCTTCTTCTTCAAGGAAGAAAAATCAGATAGGTATTGATCGAAGGATTTATTCTCTCCCCAGTATTTTTTCAGTCCATGAAAAAATAGAACGAGCTTCCAAATTTCTAAACCAGAAAGCTAAAGATTTCAAAAATAATCTCATGACAACATCTTCATGTAATATTTCGAAATTATCAACAAAGTTTTTAAAGGCTCCCAAATGCTTCTCGGCTGTAACATGATCCTCTCCAGTAAACCGAGGAAGATACTCAAAGAAATCAAGAGGATAATAATTAAGGTAATAAGGCAACTTTAAAGTTTTAAACAACCTATTTCTGATTTTGGCTGGAAAAGTAGTATGCTGAACATGAGGATTAACAAGCTGATGGTAAGGCTCATTAATAATGTAATAAGGTACTGAGATCTAAGCAGGTTTTGAATCGGTTTTAACCTCCTCGAGGTTACATGATTGATTAAATTCAGAAGGGATTTGAATACAAAAATCATTCTTATGAACAGGCTGGGATGAAGATATAGGATCAACATCAACAACATAAGAAGGCTGCAAATTTTCCTCTTCTAAAGATGGATATACAAAGGTAGGTTGATGATCATCCGAATAAACAAAACATAATATGATTCTCTTAATGCGTGAAGGGAACAAAAGAAATGAATTGATAAAGAAAAACAAAAGTTCATGGAGAAAGCTCATGAGCAGATACTTGGTTTTACACTTCATCCCCTTCATCTTTTGTCAGCAGGATTCTACCCAGTGAAATCTTTAATCGTGGAGTCGCCAGCTAGATGATTGCAGTCAATCTCTTATGTCCTTCTCTTATCTGCCATCAAGAACTGGATCTGTGTCGTTATTGTTCTTCTCGGGGAAGATATCTTCGCTCCTACGTCCCCGACAACGACGCCAGAAGATGTTATCACTAAAAGATGTTCCTTGACTGCTGAAAGAACATGGCTAGTGAATCTTTAAATTTATTGAAAGGATGATAAGATTTGTAAGTTGAAAGGAATATGAATATAACAAGGATCAGGCTAATATATGAAAATATTGATCAGTGAATGTATAAACATATACATGGAAAAAAGATCACGAGAATGAACTCATATAAAGAGAAGACAAGCTCTGTCTAGATCAGTGATAAACATATAAACCATCCACAAGAAACCAAATATTGGAAATAATCATGGACATAATATAATATTTATCAGTTCAAAATGAAAATAGAACAGACCAATCTCGAATATGATCACTTCAAATTCCTCTTTGAAAAACAAGAAATCTAATACATGCTTGTAAAAAAAAAAAAAATATCAGTCTGATCTCTGATTACACTCTCATCCCTCGGCTGGAACTCCCCTTTTTCCTGTAGGATGCTACTGTCACTTAAATAGATAGTGGAACAAATAGAAATCGAACTGGCTTTCCTAGTTGGCCGTAACTAGAGAAAACATGTCTAGAGAACTCAGTAAATCTCCCAAACAGTTGAGTTTTTTCAGGAAATTCCTCACATTCTACTAAATCGGTCTTTTCTGCAAAAAACCCACGTCTCAGAATTTTGATTTTCTCCTCCATTTTCTCACATTTCATTGCATAAAAACACCTATTGAATAATGACGGGAATATGACGATCTTCCATTTCTTATCTTCTTCACGAGATATCTTTCAAACAATACATTTGCAAAATATCTCGGGTGAACATCCATATAGAAGTAAGCTTCCCGTAACCTCTGGCCTCTCCCTTTGGCACACTTAATCATTGGGCATTTGTCATTTTGTGTCTCTCTGGCACTTAGATGGACATGTTTTTACCAAATTATTTTATCCTTCAAAATAATTATAAGGATTAAAATTTTTGGTGCTGCCAGAATCTGAGGATTTTGTGGTGACAACAGTCTACTTGGTTTTTAATGTTCTTGTTCCATAGTAAAACCAGATATCCAACTTACAACATGTTATCTTTGAATTTTTGGTCAAACAATTGATTCACATGGTCCTGGTAATCCACAAAGTGACTTCTATATAACCAAGGATGGATATTATGGCGATGGTGAAAAAAATTATGATTTGCTAACGAGTATATGTGAAACCATTTTATCATGACACATTTATTGGTTTTGGCATCCTTGTCATCATAGTTTCAATCCTTTTAAACCTTCTAGTATCTATTCTATAGTAGGGTATCAAGGTCATTCAATAATGACTAAAATTTGGTGACAACCTCCATAGTATAGGAAATGATCAAGTGAAATGGTTCCCAATAGGTGACAAAATACCTAGAATCTGTAATTACCATGTAGAAATGGAATCAAGGGAGTGATTACCTACTTCAAATCACGCCAAATCAACTCCCAAGTTGGACAACCCCTCCCAATAGCACAAAACCTCTCATAATTTGAAATAAAGGCTCCAAGTCGCTGGACACTTTACCAAAATTCTAAGAGAGGTGTCAAAGAACCAAAATAACCTATAAGGATACCTGCAATGATTAGGATCTAAACTAATCCACATAATTCATAGTCCAATGTGATCATCACCCAAATATGTAGGGCTACTTCTCACGGTAATTACACAAAATTATTATGTAATGTGATGAAGGGAATGCCAAACAAAGGTTGTGACATATAAGCATACTAGTGTTGCTACAAAATGGAGTATAATGCTCTTTGAAATATTCAACCCATATAAAACTTGGTTTTAAGGATACTTCTACAGGAAACCCCCATATTTGTTTCTTATAATATGACCATATTTTTAAATAGTTATGTTTACAGTTGTAAGGTTAGGAACAAGGATGTATGTTAGAATTTTCAGTGGTATGATGACTACATGTAGGATGAATCTGAAATGTTTTTCATATCATCAAATTCTGGGTGACAGTATGATGGAGAAGTGTTATAGGTCTATGGATATTTATCCCAAATTTTCCATGGAATTATTAGAGGAATGTTTTGTAGGAAAAGGTTTCAAAATACCATTTTGTGGGAAAAGATGACACTGTGAGTATCATACTCCATGGGCCTACAAACTTGTTTGGAAATCCAAAAAATGATAAAATTTAGAAAATGGACTTATAACTTGGACAATGTGATGGTGAATCAAAGGATCATGTGTCTAAGATAGTTTTTGTACACTTTCCAATGTCATTCAATGCATCTACAAATACCAGAGAACACTATAAAAGTGGCATAATGCACCTAGCAACAAAGGGGATAATAGAGGATAGTTTTGAGAGTGGGAGCTAGGGTATTGGAATGTAAGCAGACTAAATAGGGTGATTTTTGTTGATGGAGGAAAAACATCACTTGTAAATGTAGATCTTACAGGAAAATTTCTTTTAGAGAAGGGTTTACAAACAGTAATTGTCCCCACATATCCTTCTGTTAATGGAAAAAGAAATTAGAGGTTCTCGATTAGTGCCTGAAAGTGAGTTCCTAGATCATAGACAAATAGTGACAGATAACATTGTCAACAATAATGAATCTTTTAAACATGGAAACACTTAAGAGAGCATTTAAGTTTCAAACTGTAAAGAAAATTTGAAGGGTGAAAAAGATTTTAAAAATATTCATGAAAATTATGTTCCTAATGTCAAATATCATGTGCTTTCTACATTTGTGACTAAAGAAAATGAATTTAGGGTAGTTCCAAATACTTCTTTGCATCAGAATTCCATTCTGAAGAAGAATGTGCTTGATTAAGATACCAACTTTATCAATGTCGAAGATAAATGTGCTTTTTGAAGCACACTATTTTTTTTAAATAATCTACAGGTCGTTAGATTTTCGACACCTAGGCTATCTATAGGCTGTCGGATTTTTGATGCTGAGGACATGACATATGATGAAGATTTAATTGAAGCAACGAATTCTAGGTGTCGAATTGATGTGTTATCCATTGGTTATTCGACGTCTTGTCGTCGAAATTTAGACGTCGAATTCAGTTAAAATTTCATTATTTACGGTGATATCCTATCGAAATACCGATGACGTTTGAAATGGTGTCGAATAACTGATGACAAAAAAAAATGTTGTCGTCGAATAATAGACACGTGTCTGTTGAATTTCAGACTTCAAAGTTGTCATATTTCAAGTATAAATTTACTTGTGGGAGCTGTCATTTCATGCCTGCACTGCATCCCGGGGTCTGTGTGGTTCCTCCACGTACCATCGGTATATAAAATGACCTTTCACGTACCCTTGAGGTATATACAAAAGTTACTTCATGTACTTGATTGTGTATTGGAGGGATCCTTTCGAACGATTGTGCATTAGAAAGCACTAATACAGATTTGAACTCCCATGTACCTTGCGTATATCGAGAGATCCTTCTAGGATTCCTTAATCATCTGAGAAAATCCCTTTGTCCGTCTTGTTGGAGAAATACACCTAGGACAACACTCGGGGATCTAGTACACACGTTCCATCTAGGTAATCAGGTGTTCACGCAAGGGTACGGTCGCAATCCTCCTTGTCACGTTTCACTGTTGGACCCTGCGGTATATCATGAGTTGTGATAACTTGACAATCCTAGTGAGAGACCGACTATCTTCAGCCCCATCCTATCATTTAAGTATTCTTGTAGCATTATCTTGCGTAGGTTTTTTTGTGTGTGTTTTCTTTTTTTTTTGATATAGGGTAGAAAGTTTCAGCCATCACCCTGGTTGAGCAATTTGTGAGGCGTTCTCATAGATTGCAGGGTTTACCACCTGACTCTCCTGTTGTGGAAGGACATGAAGGTGAAACCGTGGAACGACCAGCTTCTACTAATGATCGTATAGAAAATACTTCAACTACTTGGACTAGAGAAAAATTCTCTATTTATGATAATCCCTTGGTCAAAAAGCCTCCTATGACCGATACTTCCTTCCATTTTTTGATGGAAGGTCATGTTGGTTCATCAAATTGGGTTGTTGATCACCCGTATTATGAGGCCAAGGGAAAAAAATATGGCCCTATTTCTCCGTTTTGGATAACTTATTTAGGTCAAGCTATCTCTGAATTCGTAACTACCAAACCCTCTTTTGCCAATCCCCCCAGGGATGCTTCATGGGATGAGGAATTGTCTAGAAGGATCTAGAAATTTATAGATTGATTGTGTAATTCTCAATAAAATCTTGCAAACTTCACTGCTTTGCCTCTTCCTCATAAAGAAACCGTGTTGGCTCTTTTACCTCATCTTTCAGAAACAACACCATCAAGATACCATGCCCTTTAGTCACCTCAAGTAGCTCTTGTCTCAGGGTCACCGGACCAAAATTTGGTTACTCAAAATCTAGGTCCAACTTCCACCTCCACGCCACCTAGTCAAAACTCTCCATCAGTTTTGACTCCCCCAATAGTTCCTACAACTGGGGGGCATCCTAGAGCTTAAGTTGCTTCACCTACTCTCGGAGTTGTTTCTAGTACGATCCATAATTTACCTACAAGACCTCCTGTAGTGAATACCCCTCCTCCTAATACCACTACGGTTGTATATTCTTCTGGGAAGGGTGGATATTCATGGGTTCAACTCACCATTAGTCCAATTTCTTTGGGATATACTTATCCTGGGAATCAACCACCTATGGTTCATCAAGCCTATCAACCAGCACAGTCAATGACAGTTTATCCTGGAATGCCTTAGCCCAGAAACGTTTTTGTAAGATGGGGACAATCGAATTGGTGTAATGTCCCATCCTACAGAGGAGCTTTCGTAAATACTACTGGAGGTTATGGAGGTCCACCCGGAGGACCTAGAGGACCTAGAGTATCTAAAGGATCTTGAGGACCTGGTGGACCATATGGAGGACCACCATCTATAGGACCACCACCTGGAGGACCACCATCTAGAGGACCACCACCACCACCTCATCTTGGAGGCCCACCACCACCATCACCACCTTCTGGAGGCCCACCTCCCTCGGGTGGTCCACCATTTGGTGGACCTTCTAGTCACACTAACAACCTAACCAACTAGTTTTGGGGGCATCATCCATGCCCGTTTATCAATATTCCTATGGCCCTACTGGTCTGCAAACTCCATACCAGTATTACCAATATCCTCAACCCAATCAGTAATTTCCATTTTTGGCTACATTAGATCTACTAGATTTGTTCAGATTGATTAACGATCCTATACATCGTGATCCCTCCTGTCCAACCATTCTAGTCAAGTTACCTTCGGACATACCTAAATTCGATGGTAAACTTGGTGAAGACCCTAAGAACCATGTGGTGACTTTTCATCTATGGTGCTCATCAAATTCTCTGATGGACAGTTCTATTCGTCTATGTTTATTTTAGCGAACCCTCACCAAAGTAGCTATGAAATGGTATATTGAGCTACCACATCACTCTTTTTGGGATTTTAGTGCATTAGCAATGGAATTTTTAACTCACATTCAATTACCAATTCGGTACGAGATAGGTATAGACCTATTAACCTTGCTTCGTCAAACTACCTCCACCCATATCTCCGATCATATACAAAGGCTCCTATTCCTGATCAGTTATTTGTTGATTGGTTCACGAAATATTTATCCCCCCCCCATTGCTAGAGATGTTTCCATGGGAGCTTTTGTTACATAGGAACATGATATTATTCATGCTCAGTACCAAGATTTGGTTTATTCCCAGTTTGGTATTTTGTATGATTTAATTCATCATGCTCCTCGTCCCACATCAAATCCATCAAGACATGCAACTGAACCACCAGCAGATGGCATTCTTGGTTCAGTTCAAACTCAAACATCGGCGAAATCTACCAAAAATAAAATTCAACCTTCCACACCAGTAATTCAACCAACACCACCACCCAAAAATGCACCCCCTCCTATTTCTTCCATTGAAGTAAATGCGGTTCAATCTGCTGAATCTTTGGGTGGAAAAAAGAAAGGTAAAAATAAATCGAAAAAATCTGAAAATCAACAAGAAGGTAATAGACCACAAAATCCTGATATTCATTCTAAAAATAAGAGAAAGGTAAAGTACCCATGCCTAATTTGTGGAGGTGATCATTTCACCAAAGAGTGTCCTCATCAAGAGGAAGTTAACAAATTTCTAAAAAGTTCACCCATCCCGACAGTTCTTACAAATCCTTTCCCTACCCAACAAAAATTGGTTGATCATCAATCTTTGCATGGGCCTTCTTCATCCATTGATGAAGTAAAAATTATGTCAATTGAGGCGATTAACCTAAATACAAGAGCACATAGTTATGACCCCCCTCTAGAGAAGAAATATGACGAGGTTCCCTCTGATAAGACTTAGTCCCCCCCCTCCAAGTAATGATATTCAGATCGATAAACCTATAACTGATGCAATTTTTCGCACACCCAAGAGTACACTTCGTAAGTTCATTTCAATCCTAAAGCACGCGCTGCCTAATACTATAATATAGTAGAATGTTTGGCCCATGCACCCTGCACTATGTCAACCCTAGAAGTACTTGAAACTTGTCCCACACAACGAAAAAATTTGGTAACACTTGGACCTAAGGATCCTGAGAATAGTAACATCATTGATTTCAAACTCGATGAATTTAAAACTAGGATCTCACATCAGTTGGATTTCCAGTTATCCACAAAGGTTACTGGAAAGAACATCCATCGGACCATATTAGACGAGGGAGCCTCTACTTTTCTCATGTCTCTGTCTTGATGGAGAGCTATTGGTTCTCCTGAAATTAATCGTTCACCTACTACACTAAATTCCTTTGATGGTCACGGATTTAAACCATATGGATTACTGTTCACTCTCTAGATTGAACTGGGGGGGAAATCATTTTCCATTCATGTTTAAGTTGTTGATTCTCCTTTGGATTACAACCTACTCATAGATCGCAACTGGTTCTATTCTATGTAAGCTGTAGCATCATCCATTTTCTGAATTGTCCAGTTCCCATTCCAAGGAAGGATTGTTACGATAGATCAGTTAGATTTCATTGCACCCAATGCCATTACAAATGATGTGAAAAACGTCCCAGTTTTGACTACCCACCAATATCAGAACATTGGAGTATGCTTTCTTAAAGACTCGTCACTCATGGGGGTATTTTTCGTTATCCAATCCTCCTCTTGTCTCGCAGTTCACATCCATAAATATGATTTCTACCTCTATCATAGACAAAGGAATTCTATTGTTGAGTCTACATAACTTAGTCCTTTTGAGGAAGTTTACAATTCCATTCAAAACACCAGCGATCCCACCATCAATGATCATTTGTTGATGGCCTTCGATCCTTATCACTTACCATATTGGCTTGAACCCCCCTGGTCTCTAGATTATCTTTCACATACACTTCCCTCTGATGAATCCATCATGCAAGTTATGTCCCTAGAAGAGATGCCTTGGAGAGATTATCACCATATATCTTTTTTCCTTCCCCCTTGCCATGTAGTAGAAGATGAATTCGCATCCACGGTTTCGTCTGATATAGTCATGGAACCTCAGTCCCCAATTATCACTTGTGGTGTAGAATCTGAGGGTAATTTATGTAATATTACCAAAACTATTTTGGTGGATATATCAGTGAAACCTGGTGTTTCATAGCTTATTCAGATAGGCTAGAACTCTTCACCTTTAGAGGTTCAGTTATATATGACCTTTTTGAAGGAATTTAGAGATTTCTTTTCTTGGACTTATGAGGAAATTCCAGGGATTGATCCCTCCATTTTCATTCATGAGATTAAAACCTACCTTGGTGCCAAGCCAGTTCGCCAAAAATTACACCAGGTGCATCCGAGAAAAGCATCAGCCATTAAGGAGGAAGTTGAAAAACTTATCAGGGTTGGTTTCATTTACCTTGTGCCCTTAACTGAATGGATTTCCAACATAGTTCATGTGAACAAAAAGAAGGGTACTATTAGGGTTTGTAACGATTTTCAGGATTTGAATCGAGCTCATCCAAAAGGAAATTTCCCTACCCCCTACATCGATTAAGTTATCGATAACTGTGCTGGGAGCATCATCTTTTCATTCATGGATGGCTTATCCGACTATAATCAGATCAAAATTCTCCCTTCATATCAACATAAGATGAATTTCATATGACCACGAGGGACCTTTTCCTATCGAAAACTCCCGTTTGGTTTGAAAAATCCTGGCACTATGTTTCAACACGCCATGTCACATTCTTTTCATGATATCAAACACATTATGGAGCCCTATATTGATGACCTTCCTTCTCATTCCAAGCAGTAGGATCATAATGTTGATCATGTGAGAGCTATTTTTCTTAGATGTCGCCATTTAAACATTCGTTTGAACCCCAAAAAATGTGTTTTATGTGTTGAAACTGGCCGATTTCTTGGTTTCATCGTGTCCAAGGATGGAATCTATATTGACACTTTTAATATTGAAGCCATCCTGGCTCTACCTGCTCCCACTAATATCACAGAACTCCAAAGTTTACAAGGGAAGGAAAAATTTGTATGTCGTTCGGTCTGTAACTATGCAGAAAAGACACATGGTTTCATGCGGATGTTAAAAAAAAATATTTCTTTTGTTTGGGATGACTTATCATATCATGTGTTCAACAATATCAAACATGATCTCATGCATGCACCTATGTTGCAACCACCTGATTATACTAAGGATTATTCCCTATATGTGGCTGCATCTCTTTCGACTATTGGTATGGTCCTAATTCAGACTGATGAACACGACCAAGAAGATGTGATCTATGATGCTAGTAAGAGTCTTCTAGATTCTAAAACCCGGTACTCGCATGTGGAAAAACTTGCTTTGGCCATGGTCATGGCAGTCCAGAAGTTCCATCACTATATTTTCCTCCACACTACTACTGTTTATGCCGAATCTAACCCCATGTATTATGTCTTGTCTCGTCAAGTAGTTGGGGGAAAATACTCACGTTGGATTGTTATTCTCCAGGAGTTCAAGTTGGAGTTTGCTAAAACCACTTCTAAGAAGTCACTTGTTTTTGCTGAGCTCATGTGTGACCTTCCCTGTGTTACTGAGGGAACATAACCCATTGATTCATTACCTAATGAATCTTTGTTTCTCATTACACAACTAACCCTTGGTATGTATATTTTATTCTCTATCTCTCGACTCAACGATATCATCCTAATGCTACTCATGATGAGAGTCGTCGCATCCGCCACTAGGCCAAGTATTACCTCATTATAAATGATACCTTATACTGTCATGGCATTGATTTTATTTTATGACGTTGTCTCACCCATGACGAAGCTGAAATCGTCTTGAATAATTGCCACTCTGGAGCTTTTGGCAGTCACCTCTCTAGGTTGGATACTTCTTAGAAGATCGCGCAGGGTATTTTTGGCCTCGATTTTCAAATATTGTATTGAAACTGTTAAGAAATTCCCGCCCTGTCAAATTTTTGCCTCTAAAATGCGCACCCATCCAGCTCCACTCCATACCGTCGTAGTAGTTGGCCCTTTTGCAAAATGGGGTATAGACTTCGTGCAATGTAGACCTACCTTAGTCGGGGGGCATGGCTACATTATTTTAGTTTTGGACTACTTTAATAAATGGGCTGAGGCGATTCCCACATATGCCAAGGATGGAAAAACAATGGTGTTGTTCCTATTTAACCATATCATCACTAGATTCAGGATTCCTAGGGCCATTGTAATCGATCATGGGTCACATTTCCAAAATAAGATGATGGAAAAACTTAGTACAAGATAGGTTTTCATCATGATAACTCTAAACCTTACTACCCATATTCCAATGGCCAAGTTGAAGCGATTAACAAAGTTTTAAAAACCATGCTTCAACGAATGGTAGGGCAGGACAAATCTAATTGTCATTTGCAACTGTTTTTGCACTTTGGGCCTATACGACTACTATAAATACTTCCATTGGTTTCACACCATTCCAATTGGTGTATGTATTAAAAGCTACTATCCTAATAGAATGCGAAATTCCTTCTCTAAATATCGTTGTAGAAATTTTTCCTAACACCACTATAGAAGAAGAACGGTTTCTGTATTTGAACAAGCTTGATGAAACTCATTGTGATGCTGCTTTAGCAAATGAAGAAGACAAGCGACGAATGAAATCCAAATATGACAGATCTATTCAGCCCCATTCTTTCAATGAAAGAGATCTGGCCTTGACATACGACCATAAACATGATAAGCTGAGAGCAGGGAAATTTGAATATATGTGGCACGTGACTTACATTATCAATCATGTTTTGGAAAAAGGTGCATATGAGTTAGTGGACTAAAATGGTATACCCTTGGTAGACCCCCACAATGGGCTCTAACTTAAAAGATACTATTCCCACAGGGACTTCACTTAGTGAACCTCTCACATAGCACGTGCAATCATGGGATATTAAAGAATACCCTTAATTTCGAGAAATATTGACCCAAACTCTTTTTGTTGAAACCCCCTCCCAATACTTAAAACCTCCTCCCCACCCCTTTTTATACCTCAATCCTTATAAACCACCCTACCCACCCCCACCTTAAACCCCTCACCCCCCCAATACCTGCAATATATTGGTTCGATTTTTGATAATTTTAAAACCCACAATATGAACTAACGTGATAGGATATTGGTCAACAAGTGAATCCCCCGTGACTATTCCCAGGTCATCTATCATAGGCTCCTTTTGTAAATATTGTTTATAGAGTGTTGTGTGTTTTATTTTTGAAAGTGTGGTTTTAGTGTGGATATAAGATGTGTTTTTTCGCAACCCTACTTATGTATTCCCTATGTTTAATGGACAGATGACCACTTTTACCGGTTCCGCAGATGGTGTTAATCGTTACACATTAAATCTTGCATCAAAATATTGGGTAATGTACTCTCCTACATGTGAGCCTAGTGAGTTCTGGGGGTGTTTGTCTAGGTCCCTCCACCAACAATTTCGCAGAGTATCACGCGGTGATTGGATTGTTGACAAAATCCTTAGCTAATGATGTAAAGGAGATTAGGGTTTACCTAGACTCATAATTAGTTGTCCATTAGCTAAAACAAGTCTACATCATCTAGAACCCCCTACTCCTTCATACATTCTGAAGGGTTAGACTCTTTGAAATGTATTTCTTTTGAGAAATTTATGTATCAACATATTAAGAGACATTTGAATTCTGTGGGAGATTCCCTGGATTTTTTTTTTCCTAGATTGGTATATTGCTCATGGTTAAGTTCATTATAACATAAAAAAATGCATTTGAATTTATAAGTAGGTGTATAAAGTAGAGTTGAGATACAAAATGTGTTGAAGCTTCAAGCTTTCAAATCACCTAGAGTTTAGGACTGTCATAGTTAAAACACATATATGTGGGGCAAAAACTAAATCCTAGAAGCTTTTAGTGTAAATACATATACAAAAATGAGAAGCCTCTATGGACTAATCCTCATGGTGGTACTCATGATAGCATATGACGGCCGGAGCCACTCTATGGAGAAGCTTAGCAAAGTGGCTTGAAACTCCTGCAATCTGACATTGGTATCATCTAGGTAGGTCATCAGTAGAGACATCGAGGATCCCTATAGTCAAGCATTGCAAGTTCTCCTCTATCTCCCCAAGCTGCTTGTTCACCTCAGTACCATGGACCACCATATTTCTGACTGCCACTCACCTCTCAATAAGTGATTCTCTAGCTAGAGGGGAAGGTCCAATGTATGCATAAGTCATTTTCACATGTCTCAGTTTTACAAGATAAAAATCAAATAAAAATTGAAAAATTAAAAACTTGATTGATAATATATTTCTTACCTCGATCATATCGCTCCTCTCCCTCTGGTAATGGAAGTTTTGGGTCCTCATGGAAGACTTCTCCCTCATAAGCACAATCTTCTATCATCAGTAATTGGTTTTGTAACCAGCAAAAGAATACCGATCCATAAATGACCTTCGAACCTCCACCACTGTGGTGGGCCATGACGTATACCAACCTAAGCATCCTAGGATCCTTAGCATCTAACTTGATCACAGCTACCTGAGGTACCCTATATAAGATGAAAGATACTATCACTTCCCCATAGCCAAACTTCTTTAGTTGTCCCCGTCTGACTTGTTCAACTGGTCCTTTAAGCTGATGAGCATACCTTAAAACCAGTTGAATACTGTGGGTGCCATACACTCTATTGCATATAGCATGTGTGCCTTGGTGGTAAAATGGGATGATCTGGTCCTAGGGACCTTCCCAATGGTGTGAATCACTGCCCTTAAAGGTCGGTCCACTAAGCATTTGATAGGGAGATTTCCCCCTTGGGAAACCATCCCCAACGAATAGTACATGTTGATCAGATCATGTAATGAAGAATCAACACCCTATGGGCCTTATAGAACTACTTGTATCCCTTTACGAAACAACCCAATAAAGAAGTATATATCATCTATGTCAATACTCAGCGTGTAGGCCCCAACCACAATATGTTGTTGGTCAGGGTCCCACATATCAATGATGTACTCTAGAAGAAGTATATAGGCATTCATCCTGGGAACTTTGAAGTACTTAAGCAATCCACAGTATCGAAGAGCTGCCATAGTTGGTGGGTCATTAATTGCTTGGAAGTCCTCCATTTCATGCTCATGTTCCTTCCAAATCACCATGGTGTGGAGGCTTTTGCTCCTGCAAAACATTATAAATATGCATTAGACACACATAAGAGATGAAGGAAGCATAAAAAATTTAAATTTGATGGTTAAGATGGTGTTTTTGGGGTTTTCCATAGCCACGACGCTTTTTCCCCACATAGACAGAGCACCTGACGCTCTTTCTGGCTGTGGACAGAGCGCCTTCAGCGCCCATGTACCAACACAACAGAGCGCCAACGCTAGGTTCCTTTGTCAGCTATGGATAGAGTGCCTTCGGTACCTTCCTCCCATGCGACAAAGTGTCGATGCTCACCCTGATAGGGAAAAATGGCATCGTCCTGAGCACATGATTCCATTGGGAAAACTCCCAAAAACCCCAAAAATAGGTCAAAAAACAAAAAACGCCACCGTGACTGCGAAGGGGAAAGTTTCGATTCTTACCTGCTCCAAACGACTCAAGAAATGGTGGGCTACAGCTCCTGGAATCAACAACTAAATATTTGCTCCGTTTGCACCAACTTCACTTTCTCCAAATGGTAAAAGTTTTTGCACTTTGTTCCTATTTATAGTAATTTTGAATTTTTTACTTTTATTATTAAAATCAAATTACTTTAATATTATGGGTTTAATCATTTGTTCCCTATAGTTTTATGATAAATTTGTTTCTAACATGGTTTTCAAGATTTCCAGGTCAAATTCATGAAGCACATGACTATGCTTTGAGTTTTTTTTGTCTTTTTCATACTTAGGGTAAAAATGAAAAAGTATCGAGTGTTTTTTACACTTTTCACATGCTCGTTAAAAAACTATTAAAAGAGTGTTGAGTCCACTTTTGCTGCTTTTTCAGACTCATAAAAATTGGATTTTGAAAAAGAGAACCCTCTACGGAGTTATATTTAAACTCTTTTGAATCTCCTTAAAAACATAAAAATATTTCCAAGTGAACTTGTTACGTTCACTCTTGTAAAAGTATTAGAATGATCAACTAGTGGTGGTAGATTATCTCTTTTTCAAACCGATTAGGCCTATTAACGAAAAAGGAACACTCTGGTTGATATCATCCAGAAGATTTCTCTGAGACATTATTTTATTTTTTTGGTCCTTAGGGACTAAATTGACGAAAAAGGACCTTTTGGAGTCTCCTTGTGTCTTCGTTCAGACTCTCTAAACATGAACGATATTGAGTTCACTTTCATCGGACTCATAAAACAAAATGATGAAGGACCCTTTCTGGGAACGAACCCCTCCTTTCTCAGGTTCATAAAACATGTGAGAATGGACTCATCATTTGATGAGCTACAACAAGTGTTTGTTACCCTCTTTGAATTCGTAAAAATGAAAAAAGAGGCACTCATCCTTCATGATGGGGAAATTAAGGGAAAGGGGAATATTTTTTAATTTTTTATATATGACATCTCACAATCCACCTTTGAACATGGCACTTGTCTACATTTGCATATCTGAACAGTTGTGTATTCATCTTGTCTCCGAGTCGATCCACTTTTGTGAGTCACCTGACTCCTTTTAGTCAATTCAAAGAAGGCATTGTTGTATTCCTTGCATTAAACCTGGTTTCTGTATCATCAACTCAATGCTGCCAAGTAATTTGTTGTGCCATAAATTATTCAAAGGATGTATCTTTCACAAATAAACTTGTTAGTAACTTTACCTACCCATAAATTCGGTCGTGTCTTAGTCAGTATCATGATTGTTTTATCACTTCAAAATCAACTTTTGTTATGATGTTTTGTGTCCATGATGGGGGAAACATCATGGCCCTCCTTCGACGAGTCTATTTATGTCGACTTCAATACATCATCCAGGAACTAGATTTAGAAACCTAGTCAAGTACCTTGAATCCTGCATGCCTCAATGGCATGTTTCCTCGATTTCAATTGTAGGTTTTCATCAATGACCTATGATTGAAATATTCTATCAAGTGTTCGACATCAAAACATCTATTCACACTTGGGAGAATGTAATGAGATACCTTGGGGATCATCCACATTAATGGTGATTTCCCTTGCACTTGTTAACAGTATACATCAATAACTGGTAATCAAGTGGTTTCTACCTTGTTCGACATCAAGACATCTATTCACATGGCTAGAATCATATCGGTTGGGGATTGGAATGAAGACCCTGAGCATTTAGTCTTCATCAGCATAATTTCCTATCTTTAGGTTGTGATGGAAGATTATTTGGAGTCATGACATGGATCCACATTATATGTTTGGTGGCTATGTCCAGTATTGAGTTCAGATGACATGGATCTACTTTGTATGTTTCGTAGCCATGTTACGCTCTCTACATCATTGATCATGGATATACTATGTATTCTTGGTAGCCATGACATTAGTCATCCTAATGGATCTGTAGTGTATTGGTCTGCAACCATGATTGAGTCAGAAAAGCCAGTTACTAGTCTTATGTCAGTTGTGAACTCATCTCTTACTGCCTCTAATACCAGATTGATGTATAGCAAATTATTTTACCTATCACATCCTTCTATCTTCGTACTTTTGGGGGGGATTTTGTTTCACATGAAAAATCCATTGTTTCCTGATTACCCTTCAGAGAATCCTGGTCAAAGATTCATTTGGTGAATTTTTTCCATCCTTAGGGAGACTGACGCCTTTGCTCAGTTATGACAGAGCGTCATTGGTGCACTGTCATGTAGAGTAAAGAGTGCAGACGCATTTTTGTCTATTGAGACTAGGCATTGTCGGTGCTATTTCCCTCTGAGCAAGAAGTGCCAACGCCTTTTCACCTTAAGTCAAAAGCATCGGTGGACCCAAAACAAGAAAAAAGAATATTCTAGAATCTTCCTTACAAAATCCTTCGTGGAGTTGGATCCTACTAGCTAGGGAGAGGTGGAATTCACCTTCCTCGCCTGTTGGGATCATCTCCTATCCATTTCCTAAGTAAATCACATCATATTTGGCCTATAAATGAATCCTTCATGGAGTGAGTGGGAGGAGGCCAAAGAAAGTACCCTTATGTTGTTGGACTGAGATATGGTTTAGAGGAAAGTTTGAGTGAGTCTATGAGTGGAGAGATTCTTGTGAGTGAGAAGCGTTGTAATTCCATTATGGAAGACAAAGTTGGCAACATCAAGGCTTTGGTTGTAGCTTTATATTCATTATTGTTTAATACAAAAGTGTTCCCCTTTCCGATACTTAATTTGTGCCAATATTAATTAAATATTGTTAGATTCCTTGATCAATAGCATAGATTGTTAATTTATCATGTTGCTCTCATCTTGTTGTGTTGTTTCTTGATTTTTCTTTGTAGGTATTGAAGATTGCATGCAGAACATTGGAACGAGGATCCAAAGCATTCAAATATGAGGTATGAGAGTGGTTTTATGTTTAGTAAATTAACTATTTAGGGGAAGGATATGCTGCTATGGTTTTTTGTTCTATGCTTGTATCATACAGGGTATAGGAATAAGCGGTGTCCACACCGGTTGCAAAATTCCTTGAAACAAACAATTTAAGGTGTTAGTATACATTAGAGGGAAGAATCCTCGCCTTTGAAGTCAACTCAAAGGACAAGGAGATAACAGTACTGGCAAGGAAATACTCTACATCTACTATTGATTAAAGTATCTGAATGGCTCATGCTAAATGATGATTCATGCTGTATCCCCATCAATATGCCTAATTCAGAGGAAAAAAGAGAAAATATGTATGTTGCTTCATAGTATCTCAACTACAACATATTTGTGATAACAAGACCTTATATTCTTCGTGCTCCCAAGTTTCAAAAATCAATATAATATCAGTTTCACTCAAAATCCAGCTTAACTTTGGGTATTTATTCAATGTGAAGCCTCAACAGGTCCAAGAGAGGATCTAGAGTATATCTAGTTGCTATTTTTTTCTCTCCAAAATAACAACTTTTCTATTTCTAATTAATTGCCTTTTCCCTTTCTTCCTAGCTTTATTTACCTTTGAACCTCCTTAATTCGGCTTTGTCTTTTGGAATGAAATTTTTATTTATAAAAATTCATGAACCTTTTATGCTTGAGGTTTCACTAAGTATTCCATACTTATGGTCAAAAGTGTTAACTTTGACCCAAATCATCATTTCTTTACTCTCAATTAATTTCCCCAACCTTTTTTCTTTTGTGAGGTAGGTTGTTTCAATTTGTATCATATTATGTATCTTTTCTTTGACCATGAATAGCGTATCCTCTTCTTCCTCTTCTTTTCAACGAAATATTGGGATGTTTAAGTCTCATTTGTTACACTCATGGTCTAATAATAATCGCTTATTTAATTGATTTTCCCTTTAATGGGTTTGATATCTAATTTACCTTCTAGACTATTTAGTGCTTGATTTTTAGTTTCCTTTTCTTCTAGTTGTTTAATTATGTCCTTCATCTTAAGATTTTATGAAGTATCAACATCTCCTTACTGGGTTGACTATTTGGTTTATTAGTTTCGTTTTTCCATTACCTATAATCTAATCTCCATTATCTCCAACTTATTCTCCAACAATTTTATCTTATTGCCTTTTTTTTTAATATTATCTTCAAAAGATGCAAATTTATTTTGAAACATGTATGCAAGTTTATTTTCAATCATGACTACTAACTCTATTTGAAGTTTGGCGTCCATTTCTTTTTTAATTTTCTTTAATAAATCTATATGATAAAAAAGGTTTAATGAATCTATATGATAAAAACGGCTTTGTAAAGTAATTGCTCCAAGTAATTATTAATTATAGAGTTAAGTATAATTAAAAGGTAAAAACACTTTTCTCAATGAATATTAAATTACATGTTTATAAGTAACAATGGATGATTATAAATATATATCTGAATTCAATGTTGTGACTATAACCAGAGCCACATGATGGCAATGTCCTCGACATTGCTACATGCTTTTGTGAGAAGTGAAAATGTGATGGAAAGAGTAAGAAGAGACATTGCAAGAACATTTTGGCTATGCAACACTGCTAAAGATGTGAGAATTATTGTCTAACATAAAATAATAACATAAAACTATGAAAGCAATGTGAAGAAAATTATGTCATTGGACACCATTGGACATTAACAAATATGCATCAACTATAGAAATACAATAGTATTTGCAAAAAACATAATAGTGCAGAATTGCAAAAGTTTAAATATTAAGGAATACTAGAGTTGGATATGTAAATGTAAATGCAACTTTTGCATGCAAACATCAATACGTGATATCTAAAAAAGTTACATGATATCTTTTGATTTAAACCATATTTGAAGTGTTATGAACGCCATAATTATGACGTCGGACTGGAAATTATGAACTATTAGCCAAAGATCAATTATGAACTATTAGCCAGAGATCAATGACTGGAATATGACGTTGAACTGGTAATTGAGGGGAGACCTGTTATTTTAACAATACTGAGGCCAATTCCAATTATAGAATAGATGAATGACATGACCACGTCATTGATAAAAATACACCATGTTTGTTGTAAATCTTGTTTTTGATATAGTAGGTTCTCTACTGCTCCAAAGACTATCATATATTGAGTGACAGAGGTGTGACGTGGGTTGTCATCACTGTGAGTGTTGAAGCACTTTGACCTCTCAATTGTCTTGTTAATTTACAAGAAAATTAGTCCAAATTTATATAAATATTGGCGAAAATAATTATGGAAATATGGTAGTTTGCATACCTAACAACATAGTCTAGTAACCATCATCACCCCCATAAAAAAATTCAACATCACAAGTCCCATATCACCCTTTTTCTCATGAAAACACTTCAAAATGAGACCTTGTACATAGCGACAAAAGAAATGGGGTTCACATGCCAAAAGCTATGATTAATCTCATGATCTAGATCATCTGTCGGGTCAGACTCTGGTCCAGTGGAAATTAGAGGAGCTTATCAAATTTTGAGTCCTGGTGGGAATGTCCCATGTGATAACGGGCTATAACAAAGAGCGGTTGTGTTTACATGCTTGTTGCACCAATTGTACACAAACGAAATTTCAAAGTTTTTCTCTAAATAAACAAAGAGTGTTTTGCTCGGAAAAAATGGTCTACATGAAGGCTCAATTGAACTAATGGATACGACCTCTTTCTGTGACTAGGTATTGTGGTAACTCTGAGGAGATTGAACTTGAAACTTCTGTAGAACAACTAAACCCAGACCCACTTCCCCAAAAATCCAATCAAAATTTCAATAAAAGCGCACAAGGTTAGTCAATTATTAACAACCGATTTAAGATTATAGTAAACCTTAAACTAATTAAGGGTTTGGGGAACATGGGCTTCCATTTTCTTCAAAAATATGTTAATGTTTGGAGGTCTTGAGAAACTACAGTTATTAAACTATATTTTAATTTAACTCACACCATGTTAATCGATGCAACTATTGTATATCCAATTGTTATTCTAAATAAATTCACGTACTGAAGGAAGCTGCATATCCACTTCTGGAAATCGTTTGATAAAGAGTATAACATAAAATCAAAACTCTAATTTTTAAGAGAGAAATATCTAACACAAGTTTCAACCGATTTTATACCCAGATTCACTCTCACAGCATTATAATAAATAAAATTACGTATTCGAGTGATTGGATTAGGGGCCTTGTAGCATTCGGCATGCAAGAAAGACAGATGGAACGTGACAAACAAGAAAGTAAGAATGGTTACGGGTTCGACAACTAAGATGTTTCCCATGGCAATGAGAGAATTTCATAATCTTTGATAAAATGTGCTCTTGTTGTATCGGCCTTGTTATTCTCAATCACCAAACTCTTAAAACCTAAATAATACAATTTCAATCTTTTACTCTCCAACGAGACATTGATTCGAAGGAGATTGGTGCATTATACAACATGCTCCATGAGATTCTTGTTTAAAATTATATGCATGTTCCATACATAAAACAACAATTAATAATTGGATTTAATCCTCAATGAAATCTTATAAACTCAAATGATTTCTGGAAAATTTAATCCTCAACAACATTTACTAACTGTCCTTAATCCTCAATGCAATCTTATAAACTCAAACAATTTCTGGGAAATTTAATCCTTGAAATTCTTAATTTTAGTTGTTTATTTTTGGTCCATGGATGTAATTTATACAATCCATTTAATGATCTTAAAACAAAAATAAATTATCTTCTAGATATTTGATAGTGGATTTATTCTTGGTTTGAATTGTTATATGTTTAGTTTCAATTTCAGAGTTTAATTTTGAAAACTAGCAGGAGCACTGGTAGGATGGAATGGATGAAATCAAAGGGAAAAAGGAGAATTACAAAAATATATTATCAAACCGCCCATATATTGTCCACTCAACAAAACTAGGTATCCGGATCTATTAGAATTGAGGATTATGGAAAAGAACTAGGTCACAAACCACACATTTAAAACAAAATTGTGAAAAATAAATATATTGGGTGCCAATCGATGTGGTGTTTTGACTTTGAGAAGAGTCGAAGAAAGAGACTCGTTGACAAACCAACACGAGAGAAACAAAGAAGATAAATCAGAGGGTGATGGGTGTGGGTTCAGGGATGGAAAAAATACCCATACAAGTGAGAAGAGGGAAACTACAAAGATTTGGAGCTGAATCACTGTGTGATGAGATAAATCGACTGAAAAGAGCGACAGGGTTTTTGTTGCATGCTACGTCAAACATGGAATGGAGTGCTTCTTACAACTAAAGAATTCGAAGTCATTTTTTTTTCTTTTAACATGATGGAGAAAGAAATTCCAAATCGATCTTTAGGGTAGAGGGAATGAGGAAAGAAGAGGGTTAAAAGGAGATTGAAGAATAAAAAAGGAAATGCGCAAAGGTAAAGGAGCTATGTGAAGGATGAGAAAGTGTGAGGAGGAAACCATATAGGTTAGCAGCTATGTAGAATACTTGGGAGAAAGAGAAATGGAA
The DNA here is from genome assembly GCA_001517045.1 of Pseudotsuga menziesii. Taxonomy (NCBI): domain Eukaryota; kingdom Viridiplantae; phylum Streptophyta; class Pinopsida; order Pinales; family Pinaceae; genus Pseudotsuga; species Pseudotsuga menziesii. The sequence continues at coordinate 24,319 of LPNX011235568.1, forward strand.
ATGGTGGATTGGAAGCGGGAATACAGGAAAGTGGATTGAGATTAGGCAGTGTGGTCATTGTAGTCAAATTAGGTGCGATCTAAAACTGCTCCATTCTTCTGGAAATTTCCTTCTTGGGAAATCTCCACCAAGTCTGAAACCATTCCAATCTCTAGGTCATCTAAAAATATCCATCATAGTGATAATTGAGGCTTATGAAAAAGGACCAGGTCACAAACAACTCTTCAACAACAAAATTGTGAAGAATAAATGTACCTTGGCATTTGATGTAGTCATTATCCTCAAACTGGGTGAGACCTGAAATTGTTGCATTCTTATGGAGATCGGTTTCTCCGGAAATCTCCACCCCATCTAAAACCGTTCTACTCTCCACATCTTTGACTTCTATGAAAATATTCACCATAGTTTAGTAAAAGTCTACCTACAAGTAGAAATGAGGTTTTGAATCATTCAGTGTTGTAGATGCTAAACCAAGTTGGTTGGACGAATTTGCATGCCTTGCACGTGGCAAGAGGCAATGAGGTTTGCATGGCCTTGTAGGTGCAAGAACATGCCATTGCAATTCTTGGAAGAAGAGAACATAATTTTTTGAGATTTTAGAGTTGCAAGTAAATAAGTATTGTGAATCAAGTTGAGACACAAAATCCCATGACACCTTTTACATCCTTTAAATTATGCAAAACCAACTTGAATTTCATGAACCACCTTGCTCATGACTTGAATCACCTTGTAGATGACAGGATTAACATTTCAACAAGCCGACATTTTCCCGCGACCACGTGGTGGGAAACACATAACAAGGAAAATGTCAGACTAAAACAACTAATCAGAAGTTTAAAAATGTTATTTTAAAAATTGTTCTAGTAAATAAAATCTCGTTTCTTATGTTTAGACTATAGTTTTATTTGAAATTTTCCCAACCAACTGTAAACTGATGTCCTTGACTGAAAAATATATGTTGAGGACATAATAAAGAGGTTGAGATAATTATTGGTTCAATTTGGATGCAAAATCAAGGTGTAATGGGTGATTCCATGAAGGTGGGTAACACGTTTTGGCCAAATTTGGCGATGAAAACCTGATTTTTTACTCATGTGTTGGATAGAATCCCTCAAAACGCGTATATGCTATGTGAATTTCGACTTGCAGTAAAAAACAAAAATTGTAGAATATTATGTTGGCTTCCCAATGATATTTTTTTTAAAAATATTTGGATGTCATTTAATGTGTGAAAATTTTCATTTAATGAACTGCGTGACCTTAAAATTTTGAAGAAGTTAATAAGTGGCTCATGTCCCACCCTAATAATTCAATATTACATTAATAATTTAATATATATTTAATATATATATATATGAGCATGATCTACACAAAATGCACTATGGTTTAGATATTTTTTTGTTATTGTTTTTCGCAATATACAACTATTTATTATTTTTTGAAAGTGACCACATCTGATTTCAACATCAATTTATACACATGTGTGTCCATCCCGATTTTCTTTCACTATTTTCAAAAATTGAAAAACCAAAGATACCCTTTTGAAGAGGATGTGCCAATGTGTGGGCTGTGCATTTTTAAGAAATTTTTGGATGTGTATTTTTTACCCTGCGGATTTTTCTTTGAGCTACTTCAAATTTGTTGTTAGGTTTTCCAAGTGTAAGCTTTAGAACAAATTAAAAAAAAACCATATGAATTCCAAAACACGTGCATGATACCTCAATGGATAGAGGATTCGGTGATGAATCTATCGGTATAAACTCCCCTCATCTATGTGCCATGAATACCAGGGTTTACACCCCTGGAAGACACAGAGGAATATTTATTTTCCTGTAAGAGGGATAATTCTCTGTTTTTCATGCCCTCGATTGAGGTATGTAGCTTGATTGAGGTATTCAAATCCATTGACTGATGTTTTAACAGTAGGTCGATAGAGGGTTTATTAAACCCTTGATAGAGGTTCTAATAAATCGTCAATCGAGCTACTGTTAAAACCTCAGTCAAGGTAGTTCTAAAACCCTCGATCGAGCTAAGACCTCGATCGAGGTCTTGTTTTTGTTAAAATCCCCCAAAAAAATGCCCGGGAATGAACTTAGGAATTGATGGAATTAATTATATTTCAACTATATTCCCAACCACATTTACCACCCGAATTCCTAAAGGAATTCTATATAAACATAAAACACAAAACATAAACATGTTACTAATTTTATCCATCACAATTGACTAACCTGTTTGAAATAATGCTTGTGTTCTGATGCAAATTTAGCATTGTGTATAGTGTTTACATATTGTTGCAGGTATGAATTTGGATTGTTGATCAATCACAATGGGAAGCAAGAAACATCGAAATAAAATATCTACTTGGTATCAAAGCAACACCAGAGAAATAAGAGAGAAAGGTAGAGAAAGAAAGAGGAAAAAAAGAGCAATCTTGAGAGGAGAAGAAGTTACAAATCAACCTGTGATGGGAGAATCAAATGCCATTGCTAACAATATTGGTATGATTTAAAAGTTATGAAATTTCATATTCATATATATAATTTCCTTTTCATAATGATCTAGTTCATATAATTTCGTATTCATATATTCATATAATTTCATATTGCATATTCATATATTCAATTTCATAGTGTTCTAGTTCATATATATA
>LPNX011235568.1:32828-48187 GCA_001517045.1 Pseudotsuga menziesii
CCCTTGGCAATATGAATAGATACATGCCATGGTATTGCGAGACCATACCTGGTATGAGAGAACTACATTCAGTTCATAGTAAATACATGGGAGACATATTCTCCATTCAAACAAGCAAGTATGCGTGTTTCTGTGAGTTCTGCATTGATGCCAATGGAATGGGGGTTGATCATTGTGTGAACAATGCATATGTCAAACAAAGGAAATATGTCCCTCTTAATTCAAAGGGGCCACATCCAATTTCGACGTCGCAAGAGATGCACACTCATGAGGCAGTGGTTTCACTAAATCATGATCGGGTTTTTGATTTGTTTAAGCAAGGTACATGATTTGATTAATGGATTCATTATGTCATTCACACATTAAAGTTTCAAATAATTTATTGAATGTTTAAACTTCTAGTCTTGTACACATGCCTATATATATTTAAGATTTGTTTAATATTTGAAAATCTTGATGCAAGTGATGTATTTGTTGTAATTGCACCACTAGGAAATGATGAGCATGTGGCATTTTTTCGACGTGGTGTACAAAAATCAAAATTAGGTTGTTGTGGCCCTATGTTGATGGAGAGTTCACGTACCAGGTTGGTGACCTAGTTGTGATGGGAAACTTTTTTGAAAAAGTGAGAAGACAAGGTGATTATATTATTTACAAAGATTTCATGCCTGAATATATATCTTGTCAGTACAGTCATTTGGTCGTGGCAGCTCGGATACATCTCATTGAAATCAAGGTGAATAGGGGTGAACCAAAGAGATGGAAGATGTCAGTAGCTGACCATGATCGTATGATGGAGACGTGCATTCCTATAACCCATTGTCCGGATGAATGAACGTTATATACCACTTTTGATGTTGACATAGTTGACCTGCTTTTGCAATGTAGCAAATCAAAATTTCTTTTGAAATACATCATTTGTATTCAAATGTAATTTTTGTAAACTTATATATGTGAGTATGTGCATACACCTATACCTAGGAATACCAACAATGTCCTAAGACCATGTTATGGAAGCTCAATTTTGTCTATGTAACTTTTTTTTGGTGTATTTGTTCAAATACATGTATATCACACTCTATTTGTGCAAAGTTCTAAATTACATGTTACATTATAGACAAGTTGTAAATTGTAAACTTGTAAATTTTTCCAATGTATTTTAGACTACACTAGACTAGACTAGAGATTGTAGATTATCTTGCTTCTCCTAACATTATCATTATACTTTGCATATTTTGTTAGTGATATGAAATACAAAGAACAACACATACATTTATTACGTCCTCATTAAATCCACCAATTGCACTTGATATAAAAAAAATTTCCATGTTTTCCCTATCTTGGTCTCTGTCCCTTTTTACTCTTTGTAATATTCATTTGTTGTAAATTGTAAACTTGTGTGACTTTAAAATTGTAACTTGTAAACTTTGCAAAATTGTGAATTTTAAACTTGTAAGTTCCTTGTAAATTATTGTAGATGGGTAAATTTTGTAAACTTGTCAATTAAATTATAGATTGAATTGTAGATTTTAATTGTAATTGCAATTGTAATTGAAAATTGTAAAATGTGATTATAGTTTAGTTCGATTATGATTTTTGTAAACTTGTAAATTCTTTTGCAATTGAAAATAATTTTTATTTTCTGTAAATGAAATCTAATTTTGAAGTGTAATTGTAGCTGTAATTTAAAATTGCAAATTGTGAATGCAAATTGCAACCAGTAGACTACATTGTATAGTTGTTAATTTTGTAACATTTTAATTGCAAGTTATGTTAAATTGTAAGTTTCGTTTGATTGACAATTTTGCAAACTTGTAAATTTTTTTACAAATGAAATCAAATTTAAAATTGGAGTTGTAATTTTTTTGTAAATGAAATCAAATTTTACATTGTAATTGTAAATTGTAGTTGTAATTTAAAATTGCAAATTGTGATTGTAATTTGCAACTAGTAGATCTTACATTGTAAAGTTGTAAATTTTGTAACATTTTAATTGTAAGTTATGTTAAAAATTGTAAGTTGCATTCGATTGACAATTTTGCAAACATGTAAACCTATAAACTTTGTAAATTTTGTAAACTTGTAATTTTTTAAATTGCAAATTGTACATTTTCGTAAGATTGTAAAACATTAATGATTGTTAAATATGTTAAAATTGTAACTGAAAACAAACTTTAAATTATAACTGCAAATAATTAAAACATTTAACAGTCCATCATGTTAAAAATAAGTCCATATATATATCGATAATCATAAAGTCCAAAATAATAAATTCCACAAATAACATAGTCTACAAATCACCCCTACACCATTGATTGAGAGATCGACCATCAAGGCCACTACCGTCAGCTTCACTATGCCCCTGGACTTCCTCATGCACATCACAAAGAAAACAACCCATGTCTGAGAACTGTAGAAGTTAAAGTCGTGAAATCTGCAAGTCAATTACATACCACATATTTAAATTACATGTACAATGTGACAAAAAATTAAATATGTATGAAACATAGATCTATGAACTTGCCTCATTCAAGTCGAGTGTCAAGTTTGGGAGGATGTCACCTATATGCCTAGACGAGCCTTCACCAGGACCTGGCTGATGAGCATCAACCCACTCATCTGTAAACATCACGGTGGCTTCAACGCCCTCATCTGTAGTTGTTTGTGTATGTGTTTGTTTCCATGACCTAAAAATAGTTATATTAATGAATTACAATTTGGTGCTCTGCTTCTCTCTTCCTACACATCCATCATGGTACCATGCATTGTCATGCGTGTCTCCTTCGCTAGTGCACTCCGCTCCTCAATCTCTAGCTGAGATGACTTGACTACATCTTGTTTCCTAAGCAAGGTCTTGTTAGGGATACCTACAAAAGGATCTGCCTCTGACTGAGCTCCAGGGTCTCTCCTAGCCCCAAGAAATGCATGACTGCATCCCCCACTAGCATCATAGAAGCTCGAGGGTGTGCTGGTTTAATTTGGGTGCATCCCCAGGACAAACTCTGCATATATATTTTTTCAAAGTAGAATGGGACCTAGTCACGGTGGGAAAAAATGCCCCATGCTCCAATAAACCTGTCATAGACATAAGGCATTGCAACCTCTAGCTTAAAGTCCTAGAGTCTAAGTTGTTGACCATTGGGGTAGTCAGGAGGGATATCAAATAATGTTCCCTTCACATCAGGGCTAGCTGTTACATCTCTCATTGTGGGCCATTTATTAGAACCCATCACTGCTTCCCTTCTTCTCTGACATGCAGTGGCCCAAAGAGAACTCAATGGTCTGATGGACCTGTAGATATTCAATAAATTATCTATTGCCTCTAACATCATCCACATTGAATGTGATGCAAGAGAGTGTTCTGAAATGGAGCGGACGTTAGACCGCAAACAGTCACGCTGACTAGTAATGTCTTGCAACATGATGCGAGTGATCTCATCCTCCCATGGTGCTTCCTCGGGAGGGTAGGGGCCCTGTTGTGTAGCCGTGACACCTAAAAATTAGATGCAAACATAAATGTCAGTCAAAATACATACATCAACTGTAGGTGAATTTGAAATCAATATAAATTAAAGGTACATATAATTGAAAGAAAACTATATATGCATTTAATGTACCTGTCTCATGGGGAACCTCCCCACCAACACCAACAGTAGCCTCCTCATCGCTCTCATGCACAGATCGGCTGCTAGAGTGGCTATCGCTCGGACCCCTAGTAGGAGAGTGTATCGATGTAGGATGATTGAGCGAACCTGTGAAAATAGAGACATACAAGTTGATGATTAAATATACACATGTGAAACAATTTAATTTTATGTAACTAACAAAAAATAGTACATCATGCACAATTGTATACTTACAAGTCCTTTGCCGACCTCCGGGGCAAGAAATGGTCACAGATCCGCCAGTACTCTACCTTCGGCGAATCGAAGAACCCCATTGTGGAGATGCATCTGCATGAAATAAATATGTATATTAATAATAATATTTATATGATAACAAATGATATAAATTAATCTATATTTTAGATATAAAATGAGGTTGTGCAAAAATGCCGCTTGCTAAGTCTAATATGCCTACAATTTGCAATTGTTTCTATGATATAGCTACCTCTTTGTTTTGCTCGCATATCAAATTATGGTTTGCTTAGATCTTGCTATAGGTTAAATTTAAAATATTTCTTTTCTAATGATGAAGTTTTTCATGTTTGACAACCAACTCTAAATAGGTTATATTATGCCCAATGTGAAGTTAAAAAATGAAGCTTTTAAGGATTTTCCTTACCAAAAAATAATATATTTAAATATGTAATATAATAAATTATAAAATATTACTAAATTCTTCAATTAATATATGTTTTATAATGACGACCGACTTGTATCAAACTCCTTTAACTATGTGAAAATGAGGGAAAGGAGTTTAAGTCAAATGTTGATTAATGGTAAAACACTTCAAAACTTTGCGACCATTCGTGGATTGGTCTTTGAACATGTCTACAATGTTGGGTTTTGACCTAAAATGGTTTGACATTGATCATGAAAAGGTCATGACTAAATTTGAAGTGTTGTGATATAGAAAAATTAGTCTTTATGTCAGTTGAGGAACCACATTTAATTTTTCTCAATCTATTTTTTTATAGTTTAGCGAATGATACCTCTTAATAATGCAGTACTATTATTTCTTTTGTTTGCTAGGTTCAAGATACATTGTTGGAATGAGTAACACCTACTTGTATGATGTGATACTTCTAACATTTTTGGTTGTTATTTATATTGGTCATTGAAACACAGATCTTGTCCTTAGATTAGAAGTTTCCTTCTAAGTTTTTGGAGGTTTTTTTTTGTAAATAAAACATTGTATTACATCAAAACGCTTAATTAAATAGCAGATATATCTCAGCTATGACATTAATACTAGAATATCTTCACAAAAAACCTAAGCTCTCGTCAGATACATCCCTACCGCATGGACAAGTAGGTTCCCCAAACCCGCAAAAAATGAGCACAAGGCCGCATCTACTAGTCCCCCCCCCTCCCCCCAATTACAAATGTAGGTTGATTGGGACAAGATTCCACTAACAAACAACAACCAAAAAAAGAAAATGACAACCAAAACACATTAGAGAACAGAGATCATACCCGTTTCTGGATAGATTGTTCCCGATTGGGGCACACAGCAATGGACACAATAGATGGCTTTCCTTTCTTACCAGGCTAAGAAGAAGTTCCCGCTGGCTTGACATGGTTCTCCTTATCACAACCAATCCCCCTCTCATGGGGACTTGTAGGCTCCTCTTGCATCCCTCTCACTGGGTAGAACGGAATGCCCAAATGGGCCTCCATCACATCTATTTTTCGGTGCATTAGGGGACAATCATTGTTGTGTTCCTTCCAAGCTCTAGCAGGATTCTTGTCTCCTTCTCGCTTCGCTTCTCTAGAAATTGAGGAGTGTCCAACCAATTGCATGTTTACCGAATACATCATCAGCAAACAATCATATGTCGACGCATGACCCACCATGTTTTCTGGGTATACCACCCAGTATGCTACCTCCTTGCATAGTTCCACGATGGGCGTCATCTTGAACTCCTCCCACAGGTCCCCAACTACCTTATCAATTTCTAGAAGGATGGACAAATGCACATGTTCTTTGTAGAACTCCATAGCTTCCTAATCTTGTAGCTGGGCCCACAAGGCTTGGCGTCTCTCCTCCTTCTTCCTCATGATCCCATTTCCTTTCCTGTCCAGGGAGCTAGAGGCCTCTCCCACCCCTGACTCACTTATTAGGGAGCGCTTGGGAGCTATGACCTTAGGGCCACCAAGATTTCCTTCACCGAAAACAAGAAGAAGAACCCCTGTCCTACAAGATTTCCACTGAGCAGGTGCAGACCTTAGCTCCAAATTGAACAAGATTACGATGCCTCGATGAAAAATAATGGAAGGCGGTGGATCCTGCCCTGGATAAAGGGAGAAGGAGGCCATCATTTCCCAAACTTCCTTGTACCTTACATACATCACCCTAATCATGCTCCCAACGTCCTTTGAACTGAGTCTAGTACCAACCATCCTTTCAGAATTTAAGACCAAATCTCTTTGCTGATCCTTGCCTACCTCACCTATCCCATCGTGCTTGAGACCGTACCCGGACACAAAAAACCTGGCCTGACCTAACCCGCCATGGGCCTTTAAGCACGTGATCCCGCATGTCATGACGCAGGGATTTCCTGGGCCTGCTCTCGCCCTCTATCATCACCATCATTTTCATCCTCCACACATTCTACTTGAGGTATAACGTCTTAGTCACGCGCGGTCATATGCCAGCATTGCTGGGTCCAGGATTCATTGCAGAAATAATCCATAGTACCCCTCCGATGCCCTGTCCCACCATCCATGCCAGCATTTGCAATCGAGTCAGCCACCTAGTTGGCATCACCGAGGATGTGGCAGAAGGACACCATCGAGTGATTTCCAACCATAAACTGGAGGGTGTCTAGATATCTTTCCAAGCACCAGCTAGATTAAATTTTCTCGCTGGTCTTCCCATTTTCCAATCCCCTGGCCATTTGAATTAGGATGCTAGTGTATCCTTCAATGATCATAGGTAGCCAACCTCCATCTATCAGGAATTCAAAACCCTATATTAGGCCCTCCAATTTAGCAGAGTTATTGGTATCAGTGTCAATGGCTCCCAGATACATCGATAGAATCCTGCCATTAGAGTCCTTGCAAATTCCTACATAGCCTGCTGGCCCCAGGCTGCCCCATAAAAATTGAGCTTGAAGACCTGGGGCAGGGGTGGAGACCAAGAAGATGGACTAGAAAGATTTCAAATCTTCTCTTTGCACCTAATACCATCCATCTGGGATCTATCTAAACCCCAGCTTGCCACAACATGGATTTCCCCCCTTGGGATGATCTTATCCTTATCACTCCATTATCTGCTGCGTATCGTAGACAGAAGGTTCTCCTGTAAAATATTCCAAACATCATCAGTATTATGCCTTATGTCTCGGAATATCCTTCCATATGCAACACATTGTTATTCCTAGAAAATCCTCCCACATGGTGTGAATGATCCGATTTTTAAAGGCCTTGGGGTACTAGTCCTACAGAGTTTGAGTCGGCTGACCTCTCCTTCGATCATTTATTCTAAAACTTAAAGCCCCTTTGTCCCAGATGGATGCAGTGAAGGGGAAACTATCCAGAAGGTGACCTGTTCTTTCCTCTTCTCGGCAACAAAGGATGCACTGAGAGGGGCCCCGGATCTGCCATTTTCGAAGGTTTTCTCTAGTGAGGATTCAACCTTTGGCTACTAGCCAAGAGAACATAGCCACCTTTGGCCACATGTTGGTATCCTGGGTCTTCTTCCAGAGTCCATCCTCCTCTTAGTTACTTCTTACCCTATTGTTGTAGGCTTCCTTTATGCTGAATGATCCCTTCTTAGAATAGCCCCATCATAAAATATATGCCCCCCCCTAACCCAGATGAATCGCTGCTGGAGATCCTTCCAGAAAGAACTTAGGTCATCATCATTGGTGAGATTAGGCCCTAATTGGTAGTTCCACTATCGCTGACCCTCTAGGGATTGATATCCCCAATGATGCTTTACCTTAACCTTTCCTTCCTCAATTCCTCTTTCACATAGGTGTCTCCATCTCGGATCTATTCCCATCTTGGGCATCTAATTTCAGGAATCCTCCTAGAAATTAGCACTCTCCCCATTCCTTATCTCCTAGAAATAGTGTTCCTTTACCAACCTTCTCCCACCCACCGCTTTCCTCCAAATGGGAGAGCCAGGTTGGTCATCATTGAGTCGGACCATATGATCCTTGGGATTATCTCTGGCATACTTAATGTGCCATAACCTGGCCCAAGGTTTTCTCGAGTAATTGGACCACCTCCACCACACTTTTGCACCTTGAAATTCAGCCATAACTTTAGGGTCCCTAAGCCCCAGCCCTCCCTGCTCCTTGGGTTGGCAAATTCCTTCCCATCTTACCAGAGAAAAATTGGCTTTCGCCTCCCTACCACCCCAGAGGAAGTTTCTTTGCAGATTTCTTATTTCATGAAGAACAGACTTATGAGCCGATAGGATTGAGAAGAGATAGATTGGAATTGCCTAAAGAATTTATTTTACCAGAACCAACCTACTAGGGAGGTTTAAAGGTCAAAGGACCCAACTCGATAGTCACTGCTTCATTCTGTCTAGGAGTTCCTGCCACGAGAATTTTTTCAACCCCCCTACCCCAAGCGGAACTCCTAGGTATTTTGAAGGCATCACTCGTCAATAGAACCTAGGATCCTAGCAATATTCATCTGAACAATTGGGTAGTATTCATAAAAAAGACTTGAGGTTTATTGGGATTGATTGCTAGGCCCGAGGCCTTAGTAAATAGGTTTAGACTCTTTTTGAAGCTTTGAGCTTCTTGGACTGAAGGGTGCCCCATGAGCATGGTGTCAAATACAAAATGTTGGTGTGTTTTGGGGTCCATACCAGCATGGAACTTAAGCCCTCATAACTCCCCATTCCTTGCTTGAGACTAAATAAGGCGACTCAACCCTTCTGCCATCAGAATGAAGAGAAAAGGAGACATAGTATCCCCTTGTTTGATGCCCCGGGAAGGCTAAAACACTTTAGTTGGGGATCCGTTCAGTAGGATATTGAAGAAAGGAGTTATTACCAAGACAATAACCCACTCCATCCACTGAGGGTAGAATCCAAAGGCCTCAAGTATCTTGTCCATGTACCTCTAGCTAATTTTGTCATAGGCCTTTGCAATATCCAGTTTGATCATCATGCCTAGACGTTAGGTGCTTTTTTGGGAATGAAGCACCTCATGGACAAGGATGACTCCATCCAAAATATTCCTTTCTTACACAAACCTTGACTATTCAGGGTTTATAAGTCTAGGGAGGAGTGGTTTCAGGAAGTTTGTTATAAGCTTATATATAATCTTGTAAATCACATTGCATAGGGCTATGGGTATGAATTTATCAGGTTTGTCTGCACCTACCTCTTTAGGGATGAGAGTGAGAAAAGCTGCATTGAAATCTTTAAGGACACCTCCCTTATTCGTGGATTCTTCAACAATATCCAAGACCTCCTCCTTGACCAAATCCCAGAAATGGTGGAAGAAATTCGAATTGAAGCCATCCGACCCAGGGGATTTCCCAAGAGCCATCTGGTGGATAAATTCCTCAACCTCCTACAGAGAAACTGGCTTAAGGAGAATTTCATTGTTTTCTCTGGTCACGGTCCTATGGATCAAATCAGTAATCCTAGTTATGGATATCCTTCTATCACCTCCATCCTCACTGAGGATATCAGAGAATTGCTGGGTAATCTCCTCCTTTATTTCCCTTCGAGTCTCCACCCTGCTTCCATACAACTTCTTGAGCTTGTGTATTCTTCAGTTGTTTCTGTTCTGGATGACCGATTTGTGGAAGAATTTAGTATTCCTTTCCCTTTCGTGGAGCCATTTTACCCTAGACTTTTGTTTTTAGAAAACCCCCTCCTACCTTTCCCTGGCCTCTAGCTGACATAAGAGGTCCTTCTCCTTAAGCTTCATGTTATTATCCCACCCGTCATCCATCCCCTTCCTATTGATAAGTTCAATTTCACTTATCAACCTTTTATTGTCCTCAAAGATATTTCCAAACTATTCTCTGTTCCACATTCAAATTTTGGCCTTCAGGGCTTTGAGTTTCTACTGGAAATAGTACATTACTGTACCAGTGGGGGGGACCATTTCCTGCCACCACTGGGTGGCCATCTCCTTAAAGTCCTTATGCTCCATCTAGAATTGCTCAAATATAAATGCTTTTCTCAGGGTAGCGTTTGACCAATCCCAGTTGAGGCATATAAGCCAATGATCTGAGCCGACTGCTGGAAGAACGTCATCCCTTATTTCCCACATACCTAGTACAATGTTTTTAGAGACCAGGAATCCATCAAGACGTGAGGAAACTAGGTGTTCACCTCCATGTTTGTTATTCTAGGTGAACAATCCATTCCCCGTTTCCATATCGATCACAGGACTTTGGGTTAGGAAATTGCAGAAAGCCTTTTGATACTTGTCCAGGGATCGTCTTCCCCATTTCTTCTCCCCTAGATTGGAAATAAGAATGAAGTCCCCTCCTATTACCCAGTTCTCTATCTTTGTTACACCCTTGAACCATCCTAAGAAACCCTTCTAGGGCCATAGATATTCATCAGCGATCCTTTAGTTCCTAAATTCAGTAGTTGGAATTCTGCAATTAGTGCGAATTGGGTAGCTCGCCAATCCGTGATGTCCACAACATTTTTTTTCCATAGGATCACAATTCCACCAGCCCTTCCAATAGTATCAAGAGCCATGGATCTACTACCCTTCTAGATCCACTCCCTGATTTTTTCCATTATTTCAAAATTGCGCTTAGTTTCTTGAAGAAAAATAATGTCTGGTTTCTCTTGCTTATTATTCCTAGCTAGAGTCTTCCACTTTCTGGGATTATTACACCCCTTATATTCCAAGATATTATCTGCATTGACAAAATTTATTAACCTCAGAAAAGGTCACCATGATAGTGGGGTATTGACCTGATTCGATGAGTTTAGCACCTACCTTCGCTATGCGTTGTTTTCTTGTTTCCCATCCCCTTCGTAGTTCTTCTTCTGGGGATTTCCTCTTGCTTCCTTTTTGCGGGTCTAGCTCAATCCCTTGGTTCTGGTGTCCTCCTGTTCTAATAATGGCCTCTTGGAGAAACTCCATTTTTCTTTTGGAGAAATAATCCTTTCCCTTCTTCCCGCATTCTACTTTGATTGCATCTAGATCCATCTCCCCTAACTCCATTTCTTCAGCCTCATCCTCCTCCGTTCCTACCATCGGAGTTTGATGCTCCTCTTCCTTCTCAGTCTCTTTGATTTTTCCTAATAGTTTCTCCTGATCTCACTTAACCTCATAGGTTCCTCGTTCACCTCCCTCCTCTCCTAGGATATCAAAGGGATTGATGGAGTTGGGTTCTTTACCCATGGGGCCTTTCCTTGTCTTGGAGGGGCCTCCTCCTTTGCCTCTTCTCCTGTTCCTTACTTGAATGAATCCTTCTCGATCGGTTTCGATACCTTGCCACTGATTAGGGTTGGTTGATTTCTTGGCCATCTTTGGGTAACCCCTCCCTAGGTGACAATATTCATGACAGTGCTAATAGAGAAAAAGCAATTGTTCATAGTCAATGGGTTGAATCCATTCCTCATCCTCCCAGTTCAGGATGATCTCTTCTAGGATTTCCTTTGATAGATCTAGATAAACAAAGATGCAATAAAATGCTGTGTATCGTTGGGATTTGGTTTGCTCAGCCACCTTCACAAATTCCCTTAGGGTGTTTCCAATATCCTTTAGGGTATCTAGATCCTAATACTCGTTGGGTAGCAAGAAAATATGGATTCAAATTGGGGAAACCATGACACCTTCATTTTCCAGATCGAATTGTTATTTCTAAGGTCTAAGATATAACCCATCTAAGAAAAAGAAATATATCCCTCCCTCCTCGATTCTATCCCTATATTCTTGGTTGAGAAAGATAATAGTGAAGAAACCCTTAGACCCTAGTTGTAAATCATAGTGTCCTTTAGGGTTCCAAACTGTCTGAATCTATCGTACCAGGTCCCTCTCCTTGGGCCAGATCCCCACAAATTTCCCAATGAGGGTTGTCTCCTTCCATAACTCAATCGTTCCTCGTACAACCTTGGATATTATTTGGATGGATGGAATATACTAGGTCTTCGGAAAACATCCTCCTAGACCTGACCTTCTACCTGTCCCGTCTCCTTCCTTCCTTCTATTTTCATTCCTCACTTCCCTACCATCAGTCCCCAGGACTCGTGGGTCCAGACCATCCATTGGCCCAAAACTAGGGGATTTTTGGCTCCCCCAGTACACCTCCCTTGCGCAGACCTGCACGACCCAGCTCTAGTTCGCAATCACAGAGAAATCCTCCTGCTCGCTCCTCCAACCCTAACCTCTCCTAGCCATCTCCATTTCATTAGAGAGTTAAATTTTTGGGAGGTTATTAGATTTAGTTGGATATGAGAGATTGTTTTCAAATGGTTATCTCTTATTTTGATGTTCTAAGATGCTCGATTCTCAACAATTTGTTAGTGTGCTAAGATAGTGAGTATATCTTGAGGCAGGATTGATCTATTTATATCAAATTTGTTATATGCCATATGTGACCGCATCCTTAATTTCGATTTGGAATGGTGAGACTGCAACAAGAACGAAAAATATTTTGTTCAATATGAAACAAACAATTTTGTTAGATTTTGATCCAAAGGATGCTAGTGATAGCGCATGTTGCAGAAGTGGATGTTATATGGCAATGGAAAAACAAGGTAAATTTTGTGAATTGTGTTTAATTAAAGCAGTGACTATATGGAAATGTGAATCACACTTTATATTTGTAACAATTCTAAGATATTATGAATAAATCCTATGTATTTCTCTATAAATATTTTCAGCTTGCATCATGCCTATACTTGGTACTCGAGAGAAGTATTGCATGGTACCTATGCACTAGTATAAAATATTGTACACAGTGTCTCCAAGAGATGGACTATGTAAATGGTATGCACACATATCTATATAACATGTAAACACAATATCATTGGGATAGCTAGCTAGGAATGCATACACATTTTCCATTTGTCCCCGATAATTTGGATACATCATTCGGTAACTTCTATTGCAATGTTGTTAAGCACCTGGAACAGTGTGCCATGTTTTGGCTTAATTCTCTATGAGTCGACTATGTTGGTTCCAGAATCTATGGAGTGAGATAAGTCTAGAAACACGAATATTTATGTGCATTAATAGGGAGTTCATCAAGAAGTTAAATGAACCATGTACGTAAAGGGAATCCTACTAGATCGATGGTTAAAGTGGTTAGGTACCCATGTACTTCGATTGATGGTTATTCCTTTATATGAAAATTGATAGTTTGATGATGTTTACATGACTGATGTATGAGATGCAAGTTCCATGTTGGACCAAATATGTAATTTTTTTCATTGTGAGGTTCTTAAATTTGGGGTGGAGAATATGATGCATCAAACCAGTTAAAGATGTTGATAAGGACCTAATGTGACATGGATTGAGGTAAGCACTTGTAAAGGAGGAGTGTTGCAATGACTAACCCCTTGCTTTCGTATGCGATACTCGACCTTACTAAAGTTTGTCATTTTATTCTTATTGGTCATCGTAATGGGGATTTTGTCTCTACTCTAGAAATTTTCTTGTATGTTTTAGGAGAGGTTAGTAGGTTCAGTTGGATTTGAGAGATTTCATCCAACTAGTTAGTTCCTATTTTGTTGTGTGGTTGGGATATCCTCTCAAAATCACTAAGATAGTGTGCATATATTGACGCAAATCTTAATGCATTTATATCTAATATTTTTATTTTTATTTTTAATATATCACTAAGAGAGAATTGTTAGTGTGTAGTGTTGGGAATTTTATATTCTTTGCATGAAAATCAACTAGCAAAGTTGATAGTTGATTGGTATAAGTTGATAGGACTACGAGGAAACATGCGGTGGATGATTGGTCAAAGGAAAAGGGTTGGTCGATGAGAAGTTCATAGAACGCCCAAAGCTCAATGAGTAATATGCCAAAGTTGACCCATTCAAGACGAGTGTAACATAATAACTTAAAGTGGTTAGGAAGTTATGGATTTTAATTAATGCGAAGTTGGTTGCATTGCATATATAAATAAGATGAAATGGTTGTGAAGCATGATCACGACATGATGTAATCATTAGAGGAAATTTCAACTCAAAATGGGCCTCCTAAAATGAATTCATAAAATAATAGTTAAAATAATAAAATAATATTTATTAATTTTGGAGGAAGAAAAGAAAAAAGCTATTTTTTTGTTTGAATTTTTGACATATCTCCGTGTGTTTTTACTCAAATTTTGATTGGAAGAGCTCGTTGGATACGAAACTTAATTTCTCATCCAAAGAGTACCCACTTGACATACTTTTGATGGACCCCGCTACCCCAAAAACAATAAATACCTGAAAAAATGGAATGATGACATCATCATTCTGTTTTTTCAGGTATTTCTTGTTTTTGGGGTAGCGGGGTCCATCAAAAGTATGCCGAGTGGGTACTCGTTGGATGCGGAATTTAATTCTACATCCAACGAGCTCTCCCAATCAAAATTTGAGTAAAAAAACAGGGAGATAAGTCAAAAATACAAACAAAAAAAAGTAGTTTTTTTTATGATACCTATCCCCAAATTTATATTAAAAAAGTGTGTAAGACCTATACAGTATTTCAAATTTAAAGCAATTTCATTGGCTAACACATGATGACATGGAATTTGAATAAAAGTTAAAAGGCCCATTTTGAGTTGAAATTTCCTCTAATGGAAGTGTGATATGTGGTCTAGCAAGTCACGGTTCTAAACACCTGTTTTTGAGTGTTTGATTAATATATGAGTGAAAGCAAATTGGTTTGTTGGTTTTCCTCGAGAGAGGGTTTTATGTTTGATGCATTGATGTGTTGTGTTCCATTGTATTGTGTTTAATTTGTTTAAATACAAGGGTAAATTTGCAAACCTATTGTAATCAACAATTAGAACCAACATGTAGAAACCATGTCTATTATCACATTTGTCTAGAGCTGCAACAAGCAATGAACCTTGAGGTCCACATGTGTCACTTATGGCAGAAATTGTGTAGGTTACAAAAGCATTTTCCAAGATATTTCCATTATTGTGTCCCATAAGGGATAAAAATGAGAGGTAGGAAATGAGCCTAGCATGAAATGTAGCAATCACATGTGCAACTTTGGCTAATGGTATATTTTCCCTAATAGTATGTCTTACAAAAAAGGAACTTAAGATGGGTGAACTTGTCAATTAATGAGTATTCCAAAACATGGAACCCAATCTCATATTGTTCAAAACATTGAATAAATAGCATATGGTGATTGCAAGTTGTTGAATAATTTTTTAAGAAGAAGACCTGCTATTGTTGATCAATGCACTTAGGTTGATTAAAATTTTGTCTCAACGAATCTTATTCTCCAAGAAGAAGACATAAGCTCAATCCCTATGTGATTCTTGCATCTAGCAATAAATATTATTGGATAGGAGACATGGACCTATAGAGTGTGGGATGAATGTAGAAGATGGAGTGCAGTGAGCACTAAGGAGAAAACACGCACTAAGTACCGTATTCATATACGCAAATTAACTAATCATATTAATTCATATAATATAATTTTACAATACATAAATTTTTAAATATTTAAAAATGTATAAATATATATTTATTTTAATTATAATATATATATATATATATATATATATATATAT
>LPNX011235568.1:48276-66072 GCA_001517045.1 Pseudotsuga menziesii
AGATAAATGCCTCCACCAGTTTAAGGTTCATGATTGTCTCTCGTCTAGGGTTTGGATTTTTCCCAATCTTTTGTGTATTCTCGGAGGATTGAAAAAAATTGGGCAGCATTTTTGTTTTCCCCGCACAAATTTCAAAATTAAACTGACAGCATAAACACTGCCGGTTGATAGGAATATTTATAAAAACTATAAATTTAATGTTTAAATTTAACAAATTTAAATTAAAATTTTATAAAAATTCACTGATTTGTCTCAGGTATAGGGTTGATTAATTGTCTCTATGGTTCATATAGGTTATGTTTACTTGGCGTCTTATGGACTTTTTTCAATCCTCCATGTATTCTCGGAGGATTAAAAAAAATTGGGAAGCATTTCTGCTTGCCCGACACACATTTCAAAATTAAACCGGCAACATAAACACTACTAGTTGAGAAAATATATTTAAAACAAAAAAATTAAATTTTAAATAAATAAAAAATTTTAATTACAATTTTATAAAAATTCGGCAACATTTCTGCTTGACGGCACACATTTCAAACATATTTAACAAAAAAAACTAACCTAAAAACATGTATAACAATGTTTTTTTAATTTTAACCTAAAAATTTTAAACTTAAAAAAAGAGTAAAATTCGATTTAAATTTCAAAAAACTAGTTTAGGATGTTACCTCTATGCTCCGACTCTATCGTGGTGAAAGGTAGGTTGTGGTTGGGTTGTTTGTGGCTTTACCTTTGTGGGTTGCATTATAGCTCGATTGAGGTCTGTGGAGAAAATTCCAAAAAGAGGTCGCAGGTCCCCGCGGCCTTTTTTATAATTTTTTTGCATAGGGACCTTGATCGAGGTATGTAGTTTGATTGAGGTCTTAACAACTCGATCAAGGTTTTCTTAAACCCTCGATCAAGCTTCTGCTAAACCCTTGATCGAGGTTCTAACACCTCGATGGAGGGTTTAGCAGAAGCTCAATCGAGGGTTTAAGAAAACCTCGATCGAGCGTTTGTTAAACCCTTGGTCGAGGTGTTAAGACCTCGATCGAAGTTTTAAAAATTACTCGATCGAGGTACATTTTTTTGTTTTTTCCTAAAACACCTTGCCAAAAAGTGTAACCCAGCTCCATGGATGCACCCATACCTTCACCTTAAACATGGAGAAAAAATTGATGTTCTATTACAAGAAAAAGAAGATAACATTACACAACGTTACTATTAAGTGATGGTGACTTACTATCTTCAAAAGACCTTAAGGATACAATACAAGAAGTGATGCATGTATAAACCCTAACCCTAATCAAGATTTGATGCATGTATAAACCTTAAAACTCAACCTAGATGGCTATCAACCCGTATTTTAAATACCAAGTCATTAGGAGGAGAAGGGATTACATTTTTTATGATGTTATTGTATTTTTCCATAACTGAGCAATAGTAAGGGACTGGATATTAAATCATAAAAAACGAAGTAGGAGACCATGTAGTAGCCATGCAGAGCACAATGTCAGAGGTAAATCCATAGTGAGTGCCACTTTCTATGTAAATCTATCAGCTATCCCAACTATAAAGAAACAGATGGATGAAGGTTAATCTTGATTATAAAACATTATCAGTTATAGGTCCTTATCAAATTTGAAAAAAACTGATCAATTTAAGCGAATCTTGAATATCTATCTTATTACAACTTATTCAAGATAAATGAATAAACTGGATTTAAGCCTCAGGGTTTATTTGTTTACAAATAACCCCCTTTCAAACTTCAAGCAAATTGAAAAAGCAAATCATAGCAAACTTGAAAAATAAAACCAATAAAAGCAAGAAATTTAAAATGGATATATGCAAATGTGAAAATAAAACTTAGCCCTGAATAGATTAACATCTTGCATGGAGAAAAATGAAATAGCTATATCACAAATGAAAAGAGGGAATTAGTTTTGACAATATGAAAAATATATCTCTCTATAATTTGCGACATAAGGATTTGTTAAAAATAAGCAAGATGTTTTAATAAGTTAGGCCCTTTTATTAATAAGGAAAAGACAACAAACCAAAAATAAACAAATTTAAACTAAATATTAATTACATATGCAGTTACAACTCAAAATATTTTGGTATTGATGTGCAACAACATTCTTCGTTTTCTTAAAAGTTCTTGCTTATGATCATAAGAATGTATAAAACATTTCCCAATTAAGTAAAAAAAGTAAAAGATATATGGCTTAACAAGAAAATTTAAATAAATATAATTATAAGCAAGAGAGTCAAAGGTAAAGAAAAAATCCCTGAATGTATCGATAAGTGTCACCTCTTGAGCTTGAAATTGGCAACATCTTCATAAATGTATTTATTCAAAACAAAACAAGAACGGGTAAAAATGAAGAAAAACTAATCTAAACCTAAGCCTAAATATGTACAAGAGAAATCAATTATAATGAAAATTTAAGTAAAGTGAAATAGCCAATGAAGCCATCGAAGCATTTGTAATCCTGCAAAATAAAACATGTCAAATATTAGTAATATGAATTGAAATGCTTCATACTGAAAAATAGAAAGTATTAAATTAAAGCTTGTATCTACAAAAGGAAGAAAAATAGGACATGGAAACCTTTTAAGATATGATCCTTACAACCAAACATAAATTGAATCATAAAAAGAAGATTGGAGAAAATTTACAACTTGTGAAGATTCAATGGAGTGTGTGATAGAAAATTCATCAGGATAATAATCAAAAAGTGGCATGTCGAGATTATGATCAAAGGTTCCAAGAGAAGTTAAAGTAGAGGATATATTTTGTAAGGAAACATCATCATCATAAAATTGAAAATTAAATTTTGACATTACCTTAGAGTGAGAACTTTCTCTTTTAAATTCATGAGATTTTGACGACTCAATTAATTTACAATTGAAAAGATTAGTATCGCCACAATCTAAAAGATTATGAGAAATGGTTTTATCTTCTAACTTAGATTCTTTAATATTATCATATGCATTAGATTCATGAGCGATATTTATAAAATTATTTTCATCGTCAATATCTTGAATAGAAAGATTTTCCTCATTTTTGTACAACAAATCACTTTGCATTAAGATAGGGACTGGCCATAGTGGAAAATTTGTTTGCATATTAGTATCTGGACATGAACTATAATCAGTAAATAGATCCGGATATAAAGCATGATTCAAAGGTGGAAAATTATATGTTCCCGTTTTCATAGGACAATCTTGATTAACTCATTGAAGAGAAAAATCATTGTGTATATTCTGATTTGTTGATATATTTTAAGAAGGAATGAAAGGATTTTGCTCAATTTGAGAAGAAGAAAATGCAAAATCATGATTTATGCAACTATCATTCAAAGATTCAGTTTTAGGTTCTGAAATCATCGATTCCTTTTCGACTACAATTGTTTGAACACAAGAATGATTTTTTAATATAAGTGTTGAATTCATATTCTTTTGTTCCTGAAATTGTATACTACAAGATTCTAAGATTTGTTGATGTTCAACAATTTCATTGTCAGAATTTGGATCAATAATATTAGACCTTGAATCAATATTAACCGATGAAGTGATGCAACCATCAACATGCATATTGTCAATTTGAAGCTTATCATTATTTGCTTGATCATGTAAAGTTGAATGAGAATCAAGATATAAAAATAAATCTGTTATTTCTTCTTCTGTAGAAAGCTGATCTTTCTCATGGAATCTAAAATGAATTGACATAAATCTTGAAAAGAAATTACTAGTAGATTCACCTTCTTGTTTGCGAAGATTTCTAATCTCATACCTCAACTTTTGATAATTATAATCCTCATGTGCATCAATAAACAACTCCATGAAATGTTTCCATGAATGAATGGATTTAGCTAGTAACATTTCAAACCGGCCTCAGATTCTTCTTTTGAAAGTGACAGTAAAAAGCCTGCAAATCCTTCTCTCACAAACTATATGATCATGGTTACAAATAAATATAAATTCAGTGAGATGTTTCAAAGTAGTCATTTTACCTTCTCCATCAAAACTTAACATTTTCAAGAGATTTACTACACTCTCAGAAATGCCTCTAGCAGGCCCAGGCATGCTGAAATCATGTTCTAAAACAGTAATAGGAGCCATTTTAAAATAAATGAAAATTTAAAAAGAAATAGTTCAAAAGGGCTTACTTTTCGATCGACCCTCTGTCAAAACCCCAAATTTTGACAAAAATTTAAAATTTTTGAGATAACATAAAATGCTGAATCTACGGGTTACTAACCGCTAATGGTTAGCAAAAAAAGAAATAGTTCAATGATTAGAAATACATAATTTCAAATTACATTAGGTAAGCATTTTCTTTTCCGTAACACAATAAGGTTTACTTGCATATTGTATTATTTTAGTTTACTGATGAGTCTTTTTTATGGCAAGTAGGTGGAATCTAACCTTGAATCCTGGGCGTACTTAGCATTTATGCTAATGCAGAAAGATTACTGGTTCTTACAGGTTTACAGGTATGATCGAACAAGTAAACGTTTTAAATTCATAAGGTATCAATAAGTGTTTCTATTTGCAATTAAAATGCTTAGTAGATAAGCTGATAAATTCCAAGCAACTTCAATGAGGTAAAAATAGTTTGTTTCTTCAGTTATTCTTTGTAAGCAAAGTTCCAAATAAAATAGTTTCTATCTTTTTCGAACCTAGCGAAAGTAAGGATACTTACTGTGACTTTAAACTTGTAATCTTTGTTACATGGTAAATTTTAATTTGATATGCATATCTTGTAATGTTATACTTATGGTACTGTTGGTTTTTGTACTTGGAAGAGCTTCTATTTATACTGATATTAAGAGTCTCATTAAGATATAGAATTTGATTTCCTTTTTAACTTACTAGGATAGTAAGTATCAACCTAATACTTATATGTACAAATTAGTTGCTCACTAACAGGTTTTTAGTTTCCTCATCAAAGTCGTACTGCATGTACTATTGTATCATATACATTATCGTATTATTTACCTGAGTATCAAGCTGGTCGATATTTGCATTCTGTAGCGAAACTTACAGCCTGTAAACTTCTTGATATTATAAGTTTGATTAGTGTAAAACAACTGCATCGTCTCACATGGAAAACTATTTTCCTTTACTTCTTAAATCTAAGACAATCCATGTTGTTCCAATTGATCGTGGACTTGAGTAGGATTATTCCATATAATTTTCATTATTACTATCACACCTTTCTTACATTAAGTTATTGTTTACATCAGCTCTTACGATAAATATTTCTATTATGATCAACATTTATCCTATGCTAAAGTTATCTTGTATAAACATAATATTATCTTACCCATAAGTAATCATGGTAAATCACTAGCAAATCACATGTTGAGAAGCAACTAGTGTCTTAAGAAAATCTAAACCAAATTGAACATTGTAAAAGAATTTATGAATATATAATCCTTTACTATGCTATCCAATCTCATTTCGATTTCATAGATTATAACCATTCGAGTGTTGGTTTATATGAAAGGAGTTTGGATTAAATATATATACATATATCATGGTTAGGTAATTATGATGAACCTACTTGTTGTAAGCATGAATGAATTCGGAATTAACCAATGTTTAAGTGATGATCACCTTTTTTCTTGGTCAACGTTAACTTAACGTTTTTATCCAAACGTCAATGATGAGTTCACAAACCATATGATAAGAAATATATATGGTTTACAACGTGATAAACAAAGGCATACATTATATTTTTACGCATCGTTTGTTAAAAATCATTGTATAAATAATTGGATATTATTGGATTGTAGGAAAACTATTGAAATCGACCCATTGCATGGTTTGTAATATTGAGGACACGTGGTTTTCTCCTGTCCAAGTGTTGGAGATATATAACTGATGCAACCCTAACCCTTGTCATTCTCCTTCCACAGTTTGCGCTAGCCTTCAGGCTATCTGCAAGGTCTCATGGCCGTCGTGTGTTTCTTCCTGTTCTAGTTTGTTTTGAGTCTTGGTTTATTATTGCTGTAGCCTTCAATACTTAGTCTTGTTGCCATTTATTTGTAAAAAACTTTAGTTGGATTCGCTGTACTTGGCTTGCGGCATGCCTGTACTCCATATTGCTTCTTGTGGCTTGTTACTGCAATGATAACCTAGGTTTGTCTTGCTGTTGGTTTGTGCTTTGCCAATGTCGTAGGGTTTGGAAATTGAGGGCGCACATTGTTGTTAGTGACAGCCCCGTGCAAGGACTGTTCGTTCTCCTTAACCAGGTAAAAAGAAAATTGTAGCTTTGTATTCCGAATAGAATACTTCATACTAAAATCATTTTTACAGTAGATTTTTTTATTAAGGATTTTTGAAACTAAAATGCAAAACGTCGTGCTATTGCAGGAACCTATGACCATTCTTACAAAAAGTGAAGAAAGTGCTGCTGGCTGTCTCCAAGGTTTCGTGGCTTCAACGGGTAAGCCCTGTGGTCAATGTTTAGGTTCTTTCCCTGCTTGTATCAGGGTTGTTGATTGGAGAAACCCTGAGCTTGGAAGCTTTCCTAGCTTCGTCATTAGTTATGTAGTCCCTTTTAATAAGTTGTTGTTGTTTTTAACAAGTCTTCAAACCCTCACTAGTCGATGGGTAGACCCAGCTATGAGCTGGGTGTTGTATTTGATTTAAAAGTTCTGCCTTATGGCTCATTAATGTAAAACAATAGTTTGTTAAGACAGTTCTATATTCGAGCTCGAATTCGGTTTACAGTATTACTATTTGATACTCTGTGAAATTTTGGGTTTTAACCCTATTCGACTGTGAATGAAGTTGTTTACTGTTTAATATACTTTGTAGTAGATTATTGTTAATGTTTATGACTGTCATTCAGTCATGATATAATTTATAAATTTTATTGTTTGCTTAGGAATATGAGCTAGGTTTTCTTGAATGAAACCCTTGTTTAAAGAATTATTTTAATTTATTTAAGTGAGTTCTGTTACTTGTAGAACACATATTGTTTTAAGTTAATATTATCATCAGTGTATATTGAGATTTCTTAAATTTGTATTTATTCATATATTTGTTATAAGGACTGTGACCGGTCAGTAACAGTTTAATTGTTTATGGTTATATATAAAGATCTAAACCAATGGATTATAGCTTGGTAATTTTTATTAGAAACAAAATATTTTAAAACTAGGGTTTCAACCTTGTAGTTTTCTTTTGCAGGTATAAATCTGTCGATAATTTCAGAACAGTTTTTACATAGATATGTATATTAGTTATTAGTTATTATCATATTCTTTTTGTTTAATTTACTTAAGCTGACAGGTTAAAAAAACTCAGAATTCAACTTCTGCAACTTAGTTTAGTTTGCTCTTTATATTTTAGATACTTTAGTAATACGCTACTTTGCTTCATAGTATTTGTTAGACTTAGTTTAGTTAATATTATTAGTAAATAGACTATATGAATAGTAATTATATCTTTAATGAACTGAATGTAAACAAGTAGTTTAACTGTGTTTCTTTACTGCGTAATCAACTGGTTATTAAATAAACATAAAGAAAATATATATACAACATAACACAGTTTACCCTCCTGCATATTTTAATTTGAATAAAAAGAATATTGTACTGTGTAGCACATAACATCTTATCTACTAGGGTATTTTTTTAACATAATAGTCCTTTCTACCTATATTGGAATACTGCTATTTCATTATCAGTATATTTTCATAAACAAGAACATAAATAACTAGGTTATTGGACTTTTAATAATAACTTACAAACTGAAATAAATTACTCTGCTATTATTAAGTGCATAGTACATCTATTCATTTCAGTCTCTTATCATTTCCTTCATCTATTTTAAATACTCTGTCTGTGCTGGAGTACGGTCTGGTCCTTCCAGACATGGAAAAACACAGATCTTAGAATTATTTTTCATCTATTCAAACTCATTCCTTCAATAATCTAAAAGATTACTAATTCTAACATTTTACAACTAAATATGTAACATTCATATAACAATCAAATTCACATTTAACCATCTAACATAATAAAACCAAAGAATGTAGAACCTGATTAGGATGGACAACAACAGCATTAGGAGGTTGTTCCTCCCTACCAACTCCTGGAGAGCGCTCAAACAACGCTTCCTCAGGACCCCCGAGCCTATTCCTGGTCTTCTTGGCTGAGAACTGGTGAAACATGCAAACAATAGACTAGTCCAATGACTCAGAAAACACTCTGCACTCAGCAAAAGATCCTTCAGCTGAAAAGCTGCACAAGATCACTTGGTAGCTAACCCCTCAAACTTTTTCCACAAATTCCCTTGCCATTGAATTTCTCTGAAGTACATTCACCTGAATGATCACTTCTTTAGAATGAGCAGCCTCAGCTCTCTTCAATGGGCATTTTTATAAAGATTGCCTAGGTCTTTTGGGTCAGTTGTCATTAATTGAGCCACCTGCTATGATCCCACTTTCTTGGGGGATCATGACCCCAAATGTAGGGAGGTTTCCACTTGCAACAGTTGGAAGTGGTTTGAGGATGCTGCCACATGTCTGTTTGCTCTCCACCAATTTGACCAGTAAACACTCTTTTAACAGCTCTCCTAAGCTGTTTTCTCCACCTTTATTTATTTATAATTAAAATATTCAGAATTAAATTAAATATCCTTGACTCTGTTGAGTCATCAATTACAACAGCATAAAATTTAACATATTGTCTTTAAATAAAATCAAATAAGATAATATTTTTTTTGCAAAATTGGGGCATGTGACACCCTCCTTCTAGCGCCATTTGTTGGCCGGATATTCTAACCTAGGACAACTAAGGATATTATGCCCACACAAGTTACTTAGAACAGTTCCTAATGTGTTTGGAATAGCAAAACCTCGCAGGTTATGGTATCCTGCTACCAGCTGAATTTATCCTCTTAAGGAGAATATAAAAATTCAGCAAAATGTTTCCTAAATTAACTATTGTAAAAAGTTAAGTCCTAAATCAATTTCTAAGTTTCAATCGTCCTAATCTTAATTTCTAAATCTAAGTTAACCTAACTTCTGCTTTCTTAAGGAAAGTCTTATGTTTTGTTTATGTTTTGGATTTCTTGTCTAAATTATAAAACAAAGGCTAAACCTAAATAAAACCTATTTAACAACTGCTAGAATTTAAACTAAGCTAAAATTTTATAATTAAAACTAAATTAATCTATCTCACTTGAGAGACTCTATAATTAAAACTAAATTGATCTATCTCAGCTGAGAGCCAGTGTAACTAATTAAATTTAACTATCTATTGATGATGTATAAATCTGAAAAGAAACAATTTCAAGTCAATGAGAAAAATCAACAGAATTGAAACTATAACACAGTCAGATTTTATAATATTTATGAGATAAAAACAATGAAATAATAAAATAACTTCATTATTCTAACATCATACTTTATCAAAAAATAATTAAAATTCAACACTTCTATATTTGAATGATATTGATAACTAATCCACTATATATTAAAACATTTGTTAAAATACAAAATGTTTTAACCAATTAGTTGAATGACAATATTACTATCATTTATTTATCAAGCAAGACTTAAATAAATAAAATATATAATACTTTAAACATCAAATATAAAAATGAATGATTAGAATAAGTTGTTTAAAAATTATGCATAAATCACAGCAAAGCATGATCATACATACAAACATTCAAAACAAGACAAATACCAAAAACTTATATATATAAAAGTTTCAAAATTTAACCATAAAAGATACCAGTTTTCAAACTGAAATTTGAAGACATCCAAGTGAAACAATCCTTCAGAATATCTACAAGTCTTGAAACAGTTTTAAGTATCAGTCTTCTTCACATAAACTTCCCCCCTTTGGTAGAAACATCTCTACACACTAGCGTTCAAAGCGAAAGAATTACACAGAAATTTTCAAACATCCTAGCAGCGTTCATCTCCAGCTTTCTGAAACAAAGTTATAGAAAGAAATAGAATGAAATAAAGACACAAAATTGTTCCTTCCGATCTGTAGAGACCATCCCCTCTGGCAGCAACGTCTCCATTTCTACTTCAAACCTCAAGATTACAAAAAAAAGAAAAAAATCAGAATATAGGACACCACTTCCTCTATTCTGCAAAGACTCTGCCACCCTCTGGAAATAGATATTCTTTTTCATTTATAGGCCATGAAAACTAATAACCATTTCCTAAGAAGGAGCTGCAAAATTTAATTATTGAATGATCTCCTGAATCGAATCCTGCGTTTATGGCTAAATTGGTGAATATCGTCACCAATCTTTTAGTAATTAGATCCTGTTATGCATTAAGTTCCTTCCTGTATTTACACATCAAATGTTTAAACATCAGAAAAATATGCGATTAATCCTAAAATAAGAAAACAACATTAGAATCGCATAAAAGAAAGATCGAATTATAAAATGAGGAAAAGAATTTTCCTTTAAAACTTTATCAATTCGTCAACTATGTTTTCCTTCATTTTTGATGTGGCTATTACTGGATTTTTGTGAACAAATGAAATTATATCAAACCATGGCTGCAATCATCATCCCTGGTGAATCGTTCCTCCATATTTCTCTGCGGATTAGTAAAACAAACCCAACAAACTGTGTTTTCTTCTTAACAAATTAACAGTCTGGCGGCTTGGTATTTCATTCTTAATGCTAGCTGTCTGGAGAGCTTACTGGAAAACTAAAAGAATCATCAATAATCCATATTTTTGGGACGAGTGCAACTTTATCTTGAATGTGTCAGGCATAATTCTCTTTACAAGAAAACGTGTGAGCTTTTCTCCAACAAATTCGAGAGACCATAAAGTTTTAAAAAATCTCCTTTAGGTAGTGTAAACCATTTTTAATGGAAAGCATTCACTGCTTCCAGAAATTTATGTGCCATAATAACCGTAGCACTTTCTTCATATTGAGTTCACGATGGGCTCAAACTTAGCCTCTTTTTCAGGATTCTAGTGACAAGATATTATTTCCAAATTTGTAAGCATCTTTCATTTCCATGCCTTTTGCAATTCGTTTCTCAACTTTCGTTAATCTATACTTAAAACAAACCATTAAAATCATGAAATAGGATTCTATTCAATAATATATATATATAATTTGTCCTATTGCAAAAAGACCAACCCCCTCAGTAAAATTTACTTTACCTTGACTTTTATCTAAGCATCTACAATTTAAATGTGATTATATAAAAATGAGTTGAAGTAGTATGCTGGTTGTTTTGAATTTGGAGACACTTCTTAAAAATACCAAAATAAATTTTAATAATGCATGTGTAAATTATCTCACTTTAGGCCACTTATGGAAAGTCTCTTTAATGAAATTAATCACTTTATAAAAAGTGTTTAATTATGAATCAAATTTTTTTTAAGTGGAGAAACATTATATTTAATGGTAGTTTATGATGCAAAGATTCCATAGTTCAAGTAATGTGGATGTTCACTCACAATAACATTTCTCATTATATAAAATATCTTTATAAAAAGATTTGCATCAATTTTCTTAAATGAAAAATGGTGTCCTTTATATACATTTTTAATATGCATTCTTTTTTTGAGGATTTGAAAAATAAAAATAGGTCATTAATCAATTTCTCAACATTCGCCAAAACCTTAATTAATTCTTTTAAGTATTAAAAATCGCCACTTAAAGAGATTGTCGAAAAGGTAAGATAACTTCATTCCTTCAAATTGAAACACTAGATCAACTCAATTAAAGCCACATGAGAATATGTAAGTATTGTTCAACCACCAAAAAATAAAATGACTCAAAACGACAAAATGATTAATTTGTGTATAAAACACTTAGTAAATGTGACGTAATGAGAATAAATGATTCTGAATTTTCACTAATTGTTTCAGTATCATAATCGTGAAGTCACAAAATCATCAAAGAAAGGTAACCATAAGCATTAACTTGAAGAGATCAAGGAAAAATACTCGTGAGAGTAAAGCACCCAATCCTCATGGAATGAAATCCAAGACAAAGAACAAGCAGTGCAAACAGTGAAAGATCAAGGGATGAAAGGCATAAAATCACCTTCCAAATCAAGCAAGATGAAAGAAAAATAAACTCAAAGCTAAATATTTACAAAATTCTAATGGGGGTCCCTTTGATTTTACAAAAATCAAGGGGAGTTGTTGCGGTGCCAACAAGGTTTCAGCGCGTATATCTGGTGTTCTCTTGTCTATTCTCTTATTTTTATTTTTTTTCATGTTTTTTGTTACTTGAGTAGATAGAAGAATAGAATAGATCATCATGTGCATTCTTTGTATTGTTGTATGATTTTCTCATATTCTCAATATTCTAACATCGTATCAGAGCATGCTGACATACTCTACCTTCTGTAGTAAAATATTAGATTTTTGTTTTCAAACAATATTATCTTGTGTTTTTACTTGACCACTTCATATTTAGTAGTTTTATGACCTAATATACAATACCCAAGTGGTAGTTTTTTTTATCTGGTCTTTATTCTACATATTTGATTTTTCCCAAACCCTAACCATTGTGGCGAAATGTTTACCTTGTAAAATTGGGGGATACTTTTAGATCGGTTTATGAAACTATATATGAATATTTTGAACAAAAAAATTGTAGATTTGATTCCAATGTAAAATCATGGTATTATGTCTCACTTTTTCTCCTTTTGAGGCGATGAACTTTTATAAAAGATATTGGACTAAATAAATCCACAAATCCGTTAAGAATTCGATAATGGTGTAATGAAAAAAAAAATTTCATTGTGAATGAGTTTTTATATGGTATTTTTTTCATATTAAAAAACTATTTGTATATTATTTATTTCATTTTCTTTAAAGGCCATTTATTATTATTTCAGCATCTCATAAGTACTCATAAAACCGAGACCCACCATATCTATCTTCATTCATTTTTTAATTTAAACTTTTTTTAACATGTTTTTAGAAACACTTTTAATATTGTTGTACATGTTTTTAAATTTTACATTATGACATATTTAATTATTATTAAATTATTAATATAAATAATATTGTTATGTGTACGTAAAAGCGCGACCCAAAAAATTATCATTTTAAATCTTCAAAATCAATATTTTTTTATATGAATACGAAAATAATATACAAGTTATTGTTAAAATTATTTTTTCCCCAATATGAGACACATTTCCATGCTTTTACTCATTTTAAAAAAATGTCTCATTTGGAGTCCAGAAAGTGGAGATATCGTTGTTTTAAAATCAATTATTTTCTAGTTTTTGGTTGACAACCTTGTGAATTGCAGAGTGGATATATTTTGACAACGTGCCCATATTTTTGTTTTATTTGCGTAAATGGATGCAAAACAACTGCTCCAGTTTCGAAAACTGGTTACAATAAATATTATGAGCAATATTGATAAACTTATTGTCAAATATTTTTTTTTGGCATTGGTGAGAACTTCTAGTTTTAAATCACTTTTATTCTTTTTGCAACAATTCAATTTTTTGCTTTTTTGCTTTAGGATTTTTTATCACTATTACTTCGAAAGTTGTTTATATTCCTGCATTAGTTGGATCTAACTATATCTCATTGAAGAGAAAGATGATTGACATGTTTAGGAGTAAAAACTTATGGAGGTTAATTAAAGATAATCTAACAAAATTAATCGATGCAAAAGACTTAGCAATATGGAAAGAGAGATGTGATCAAGCAAGCAGACTCATTGGACAAACTAATCTAGAAAGTTTACAGGTACACATTAAGCCTTAAAATATTCCTATTGAGGTATGGAAAACTCTAACTTCTTTATTTGATAAAAGCGATGATGTTTCTACTTATTGTATTGAAAATAAAATCCATGAGTTAGAACCTAAAGATTTTGATAGAATGGAGTCATTTCTTGCTGAAATTAAAAGTTATAATGAAAAATTAAATAATTGTGGTAAATATTACAAGAAGAATGACAATGATATAGCTATTATTGTTGAACAAAAATTACCTTTATTCTTTGATATGCTCATCCAAACTAGGAATATGACCATTGAAATGTCAAAAGGTACTCACACACCCTCTTTTGATTATTTTTGTAAAGGTTTGATAAATGAACAAGATATATTAATTGCTAGTGGTCAATTGTCTAATAAGAAATATCTAATGGAACAAAGTAAAAATAATACGAACACGGATTTTAAAAATTATAAATCACAAAATCAAAAATCAAGTTCTATTGATGATTATTCTAATGTTTCTAACATGGTGTCTAACAAAAATCAAATTTTAATCCTTGTAAGTATTGTGGAAAAACCAACCACGTTGAAAAGCGTTGTTTTAAATGGAGATGTAAATTTGTGAATGCAAAGAAAAAGTCTTCCAGAGAGCAGTCGGTACCCCTGTGTGCTAATTCTATCCAACCATGTAATTATTCTTCTAATGTGGAATGGATAATGGATTCTATTAATTCTAATCACATGTATGGTTTAAATTCTTTATTTAATAATAATGACACTAAAAATGAAACACAATAGAAAATATTTATAAGTTATGGTAATCATCTTTCAGTTTTAGAATATGGTAATGTTAATGTTCCTAATTGTACTTTGGAATATGTGTTTCATGATGCAGGAGCATCGTGGCTTGCCAACAATGTGATGAGTTGGTCACATGCTGTGGAAGATTATATTTTTGGGTTGTTTTGCTGAGTCATAGTTTGTTAGCGCCGACAGGCATAATGGCAGATCATGACTCCCTGGTTGGAGATCATGCCACCATTTGTTGGTTGAGATAGGGACATTTACATTTCACTCTGTTGTAGTTTTTTTTCAGTTGCAGGACCA
This sequence comes from Pseudotsuga menziesii, assembly GCA_001517045.1. Lineage (NCBI taxonomy): Eukaryota > Viridiplantae > Streptophyta > Pinopsida > Pinales > Pinaceae > Pseudotsuga > Pseudotsuga menziesii. Next base: position 63,077 of record LPNX011235568.1, read on the forward strand.
CTCGGGTTGTATGGGGGTTGTATGAGGCTTCCGAATTTGCAGATAAATGGACAGACCTGCATCTGGTTCCTCTTGTAAATATTTTTGGAAAACTAAAGAAGAGATCCAAACTACGTGTGTGTCTCTGATTAATAAAAGGATGCGGCTGTTGTTTGCAGTGTTCTTATCCTAGATACATTTACTATTTTTAGTTGTGTATTCGTGATGGGCCGACTTCTGTGGTTTTCTAAATATTTCTGTATTTCTGTAAAATCGTGGGTTCCTGTATGAAATTGTTGCTTAATGATTGCAATAGTTCGTAAATGCACGTATAGGGATGTTAGGATAATGAATCCTAAAGTTCGAAGGATGGATTGATCGACTCCATGATCAATTGGTGCAATGTGCAGGTTTTTCGCCTTAACCATTTTTTTGAAGAAAATAGACGGTGGGAATTAAGCCCACAGGTGAAGATCTAATGGTCTAGGGGAGATCCGTGATGAAAGTTGCAAGGGTGATAACGGATCTGAAAAGGTTTGTGAGATCCGTATCAAGAAGGAGATCGACGAACATGGTGAAGGCCGCATCGATCTGATGGTTGGAAAATTGCGAAACGAAAGTTGCAGGGAGTAAGTTTGGAGGGTAGGCCCGCATCCTACATCCCACATCCTGCAGCGCGCTTGAGAAAAAACTGTTGCAGAAAGGAAATTGCGAGGAAGAAATTTTGGAATGGTTGTTTACATACCGCAACCCACATGGGAAAACTCTGTTGCAGAAATAGAGTTGCAGAAAAGCCTGTTGCGGATACCAAATTGTGGGGAGATAGCATTAGCATAGAATTTGGTCGAGGGATAAATTCGGCAGTCCTGCTTAGTGTAGGAGCCACCAGATCCTGGAGGTGCTGGTAGGGTTGGCTATGGTTTATCCAGCTTGCACCAATTTTGGTATCAGAGCAGGATAGTAATAGTCTTTATTTCTTAATATTGTGGATTGTTAGTCATTGAGGTTGGGATTTTGTTTTTTTGAATGAAAAGAAAGATTGATCTTACTCCTGTACTACTAATGGATAATAAAAAAAAAGATATTACTATAATTAAGATTGTTTCCATATGTGATTTGTTGTGCTAGAAGATAGAGGTCAGAGTTGGAAGAGGTTGAGGTAGGCGAGGAAGTCCTGTTAACAATGCAGACCTGAGAGAGGAGATCAGACCTTTGAGAGAAAGGCTGGAATTCTTAGAGGTTCACAGATTGCATGAGCACACTCGAGACACAAGTGATGAGGAGAAACCTGGAGAGGAGGAGGAGGTAACTGCTAAAACTCCTGAGGTAAGAATACTGAAATCAATCTTTGTTTCGAGTTCTAGCTCAAGGGAAGACATGCCATTCAATAGTGGAAGCTTGAATCTAGAAGAATTGATTGATTGGATCAATGCTATGAACAAGCACTTTGATTTCCCTAAAGTGAAGGAGGACAAGAAAGTTATATTTGTTGTCACAAGGTTAAGAGGGCATGCATCCTTGTGGTGGGATGGGGTGCAAGAGGAGAGAATATTGAAGAAAAAAGCAAGGATCAATAGCTGGAGCAGAATGACAGCTAAGTTGAGAGGTAAATTTCTTCCTCAAGATTATAAGTTGGTTTTATTTAGGAAACTACAAAATCTTAAACAAAAATCAATGACAGTTAGGGAGTTTACTGAGGAATTTTATAAGGTGAATAATAGATCAGGTCATATAGAGGATACACTAGAGAAAGTTTCCAGGTATGTAAACAGCCTAAGGTTTGATATACAAGATGAACTAGGTTTGTTGTCAGTAATATCTATTGAAGAAGCATGTCAAGTTGCTTTGAAGGCCGAGGAGAAGCTGATGAGGAAGCAGAGTCAGAAAGCAAAGGTAAGAGGCTCTGGATGAAGGGAACAGTATTTGAAGAGTGAAGCTACTAAGTTCAGACCAGCAAGCGCATCCTAATGGAAATAGTGAGAATAGAGGTGGAAGGAATGATTCAAGACGAAGAGGTAGAGGAAGAGGTGGACCTGTGAGGTGTTACACATGTGGAAAGATAGGTCATATGTCATGGGATTGTCCATAAAATGTTGTCAAATAGAGGGGAGCACAAGTAGTGCAAGCTGAACCTAAAGCTCCAAGGAATTGGAGGTGGCTGAGAATTACCCTGAACAAGGTGAAGCCTTGTTGATGAGGAAAGTAATTGATGAGTCAGTCCAAAGGAGGAGCTTGTTTAAGACAGTTTGCAAGGTTGAAGGAAAGTGTTGTAAATTAATTGTTGATAGTGGTAGTACTGAAAATTTGGTGTCCACAAAAATGGTGGACAAACTAAAGTTGAGAAAGACAGTGTATCCAAAACGCTACAGGGTTGCATGGCTGCACAAAGGTCATCAAGTTCTTGTGAAAGAACAATGCCAGGTAAAGTTTCAGATTGGAAGCTATCAGGATGAGGTAAGATGTGGCATTATTGAAATGAATGCTTATCATGTTTTGTTAGGGAAACCTTGACAATTTGACAGGGAATCAATGCATGAGGGAAAGAGGAATGTCTATTCCTTTGAAATGAATGGGAAGAAGCATATTCTTCATCCATTCAAGGGCAAGAAAGAAGAGGTTAATAATCCGTTGTTGATGATGACGGATAAGAAAATGGTAACTGATTGGAAAGCTAAAGAAAATGACAATGACGTTGAATTGACTAACATGGTGTGCAGTGGTTGGGTACATGACAAAATAGATCAGCGAGAAATGTCCAATGCAAGTATGGCATTAATGGAGGAAGCACAGTATGAAGTCATAAGGAACAATGGGAAGTGTATGGTTACTGAAATAACCAAGGATGGTGATGCGATAGTAACAAGCAGAAGGGAAGAAGGCCAAAGAATTCCAGTAGAGACTTCTTGGATATCAGGCATCATTATGCTAATAAATTTTATGTTTGTTGTTGTAGGAGCGGGGCTGAATTATATATATATATATATATATATATATATATATATATATATATATATATA
>LPNX011235568.1:71009-86658 GCA_001517045.1 Pseudotsuga menziesii
CTTCGGACCAAGGTTGATGATGATGGAAGAACCTGAAAATATAAGGCAAGGTTGGTAGCAAAATTTTTCTCTTAGGTCCAAGGAGTGGACTACCATGAGACCTTTGCATCGGTTGCAAAAATGGACTCCATCCGCCTTGTTTTGGCAATTTTAGGATCCAAGCACTGGGAAGTGCATCACATGGATGTTAAGTCAGCCTTTCTGCATGGATATATTCATTAGAAGATATACATGAAGCATCCTAAGGGATACATCACTGATCCATCTTTGGTTTGCAAGCTAAAGAAGTCATTATACGGGTTAAAACAAGCCCCAAGAGAGTGGTATTCCAAGATGGATGCCTTCCTTCTCTCGCAAAACTTTCAGAGATGTAGATCAGATCCAAATGTATATTTACAGCAGTATGATGGTAATATAATTATAATTGTATTATATTTTGATGAATTACTGATCACAGGTAGCACAGTTGCCTCCATTTCAGCCATCAAAACTGCTCTCCACAATGCCTTTGAAATGAGTGGTTTGGGGCTTCTAAAACAATTTTTGGGGCTCGAAATTGAGCAAAATTATGATGGGATTAGGGTAACTCAGTACAAATAAATTTCAGACCTGTTATTCAAGTTTAACATGGCTGATTGTAGGCCTACACCATTCCCTTTCCTTTCATGGATCAACCTTGAAGAAGGAAAAAGCACGCCTCCCATGAACTGCACTATCTATCAATAGCTGATTGGTAGCTTGTTGTACTTGACACATTCTCGGCCTGATATTTGTTATGCCATGAATGTTGTATGAAGATACATGTAGCAGCCTCATGATCTTCATTGGAAGGCAGCCAAGAGGATCCTCCAGTATATTCATAGAATCAGGACCTACGGCATTCACTATGCTGCAGACTCCGAGCTAAAGCTGGTTGGATACACAGATTTCGATTGGGCGGCTGATTCTATTGATCGAAAGTCTAATTATGGATATGTATTCATGTTTGGTGGTGGCCCCATTTGCTGGTCAAGCAAAAATTAGGCTTCCATAGCACTATCTTCAGCAGAGGCCGAGTATCGAGGAGAGGTGAATGCTTGCATCCAAGCAGTTTGGTTGCAAGGCATTCTTTCAGAGTTTGATCTTGGTAGTACTTTGTCCACTGTCCTCTTTTGTGAAAATCAAAGTTCTATTAAGATATCCATAGATCCAGTTACCAGGCAGAGGACCAAGCATGTAGAGATCCATATGCACTATATCAGGGAGCTAGTGCATGACAGGACCATCATTCTGCAATACTGTTCAACTGATGAGCAGATTGCAGACATCTTCACCAATATATTTTCAGAAAAGAAGTTCACTTACCTCCGTTCACTATTGGGGGTGAGTTCATCAGGGTGATTCAGACTACTTTCAGTGTTCATCTTGAGGGGGGGGTTTTCCCACTGGGTTTTCCCTCTTTTCCTCACTTAGTTTGTTTTGAGCATTGTTTCAGTTTCATCATTGTACAGGGTGACCTATGGCCTTAGTTGTCAGGGCCCTAGCATTTTTATGCATTTGTGGTTTCTAACTCCTCCTGAGTATAGCTTAAGGGGGGGTGTTGGAGACATTTACCACCATACACACTCTTTTTGGTCAAATTGACCTAGTTAAACCACTATCCTAAGTATTATTGACATTAATTAACATCAGTGGAGCATTAAATGTCATCATCCAGTCTCACCCACGCCTACCTTCAATCAAGGAGGCTAACTTAGCCTTCTCCTACATTCAGGGAGGCTAACTGGAGCACTCCGAGGGTGATCTGAGTGATATTAATGCACCTAATTGCTAACTGGTGGTTACAATGAGTTAAATAGGCCAGTTAAGGCGCTTCCTCTCATTAAATATATTATTTAATGATTATTTAATGAGCTGGAGTCAACAGGGGCACCTCTAGCAACTTCTAATGTGCAGTTCAACTTCACTTAACCTCATCGGGGTTCATTGAAGTCAGTGTAGCGCTACCTCTTGATGGTTGGTGAGCTGTGACATGTGTTTGATCTCTTTCAGCTGAGACTCAGTCATTTATTGCACTTTGACTTCAGTTAGGGTTACCTAAGTCAATTAGGGTTTTAATCAGTGGTTAACTAAGTGTGGACCATGGCTTACAGTCAGTTAAGCTAGACTCACTCATTCAATTCGAATGACCTCCTTAGGAATTCGAATTGCTTCTCATTCATGCTTGTAGCATGACATTGTAATTGTAATCATTCATTCTTTATGTGAATACAAAGCGGCTGCTATTCTTGTAGACCGATTACACCATTTCATGAGTTATTTGTTGATTAATCTTTGATGAGATTGATGATTTGTTCCTAGATCAATATACAAGATTAATACCACATCTCGCAACCTGCTTGTGGAAAGGAAATTGTGGGGGAGAAATTTCGAAAGGTTTGTTCGCATCCCACATCCCGCAACCCTCATGCGGAAACTCTTTTTTGGAAATAGAGTTGTGGATACCAAATTGCAGGGAGACAGCTTTAGCATAGAATTTGGCCGAGGGATAAATTCATCAGTCCTACTAAGTGTAGGAGCCACCATATCCTGGAGGTGCTGGTAGGGTTGGATATGGTTGATCCAGCATGCACCATTCATGTTCAAGGAATACCCATCAACATAATTTCAATTTATCGAGCATGTCAGAAAGGTTATAAATTTGAATCTTAGCTTGATAAGTGTGTTGAATGATATCAAACAAAACTTCAAATTTGTTTCTTTTGGTCTTGTTGATTATATGCTAGATTATATAAATTTATTGGTTTTAATTTAATAATAAATAAACATTTTCAATCTTATGTCACTCATTCTCATGAACTAAGCAATTCTGGCATGAAATATTAGGTCAGTTAAATCATGGAAAAATGCAAATTATATCTAAGATGGTACATGGATTACCTTTGATTTCTTCCATTAAAGGTGTTTGTGAAGGTTTTGTTCTTAGTAAACATCATAAGGAAATGTTTTATAAAGGTAAATCCTAGCGTGCTAAAGAACCATTGCAAATAATTCACAGTGATATTTGTGGTCCTCTTGAAACTGCTTTGTCTCATGTAGTTTATTTTCTTATTTTTATTGATGATTATAGTTGTAAGCCTTGGGTTTATTTTTTGAAACATTAAAGTGAAACCTTTTGTATTTTTCAAAAATGTAAATTCATTGTTGAGAATGATTATGGTAAAAGGATTAAGACTTTGAGAACTGATAATGGAGGGGAATTCAATAAACATAAATTTAATGCATATTTATCTAAGCATGGTATTCAACGCCAAAAGATTATTCCTTATACACCTCAACAAAATGAGGTAGCTGAAAGAAAGAATAGAAATTTGGTTGAAATGTCTATATATATATGATTTATTCTAAAGGATTACATAAACATTTTTGGGTTGAAACTATATTTTGTGCTAACTTTATCTTGAATAGTGTTCCTACTAAAGAAGTTTTGTAGGTTACTCCTAAGGAAAAATGGAAAGGAAGAAAGCCTAATATTAGTAACTTTAAGGTATTTGACAATGAATGTTGGGATCATATCCTAGATGAAAAACATAAAAGGTTAGAACCCAAGTCTCACAAATTTATGTTCATTGGTTCTTACGATGATTCCAATGCATATAGGTTGTTTGTTCCCTCTATCGAAGGTATCATGATTAGGCAAGACGTTCACATTGATGAAGTATCTCCTCTTCTTGAGTCTGTTGAACCTCATGTTACCTTGAATTTTCCTTCACCTTATGTCACTCTCATCTTGTTTATTCCTTCCACACCTTTTATGCCTATTATTGATCATAATTCATCCTCTTCTTCAAGTGATCCACCTAAATGTTTGAAGATACTACTATGGGTCCTACCACTACTTCTCTTCTTGTTTGTGCTCATAAAACTCTTGAATTTGAAGTTTCTAATATTGGTATTCTTTTAAATACTTGTAGAACTAGATCTAACTTTGCTCTTATGACTAAATATTTGGCCATGGATGATCCCTCTACCTATTCTCAATCCAAAGATAATCATAAATGGGAGAAAGCAATGCAAATTGAGTATGATCAATTAATGAAGAACAAGACTTGGAATTATTTTTCCCCTCCTCTTGGAAATAATTTAGTTGGATGTAAATGGATATATAAAACAAAGTTTAATGCAGATGGACATATTGAAAAACATAAAGCTCGATTAGTAGAAAAAGGATTCTCTCAACAATAAGGTATAGATTATACTCAAACTTTTTCTCTGATTGCTAAAATGAACACAATAAGAACTATTTTTTCACTTGTTTCATTGTATCAATGGGAAATACACCAAATGGATTTTAAGAGTGCCTTTTTGAATGGCGATCTTAATGAAGAAATTTATGTATAACAACCACCTACCTTTATTTTTGTTGACACTTCAAGTTTGGTATGAAAATTGAACAAGTATTTATATGGTCTTAAGCACACACCTAGAGCTTGATATCAAAAGATTTATGCTTATTTCTTGAAGAATGGTTTAAGTAGTGAGTATCTGATCTAAATATGTATGTGAATTACTTTGATGACGATGTTCTCATAATTGTACTTTATGTGGATGATCTTATTATTACTGGCATCCAAATTACTTTGATACAAGAAATGGAGGATAATCTTAAAAGAGAATTTGAAATAACTAATTTAGGCCTATTACATTATTTTTTGAATATACAGATTTGGCATATGGAAGATGATATTTGTTTCTCTCATCCTAAGTATGGAATAAGTTTTCTTTCTTGGTTTTGTATGAGTGATTGTAAGTCGTCATCTACACCATTTTAGTTCGGTGTAAAGTTAATTTTTTATTTTGGCACTCCTCTTGTTGATGCAACATTGAATCGTTGACTTATGGGAAGTTTGATATATTTAACACATAACAAACCTGGTATCTCTTTTGCAATCATCATGGTTTTGAGGTTTATGGAAAAGATTCATGAAATTAATTAGCAACAACAAAGACGATTCTCAAATATTTACAGGGGACATCGCACTACGGTGTGTTCCATTCTAGCAGGTCTATAGTATCACTCCTTGGTTAGATGGATTATGATTGGGCAAGTGTTGACAAACATTGTTGACTTGCTCACCAACAAGGGGAAACATCCTGTTCCATGAGTATTTAGTAACTCCAAGTCGTTTGGGATTATTGTACCCAGAATTTTAATGACTCCATTAGAAGACTAAAATTAACCTAAACTAAACTAACTAAATAATAACCTAATTAAATAAATAAATAAACTATTGTAACTAACACTAGTAGAAAAATTGGTGATAAATGACCAAGCGACAAAATAAGTAGGTCATTATGCAAAATAAATGACTAAACAAAAAAAGGTTGGTCACCACAATGTTTTTAAGTGAAATATGACCAAATTTGAGCAATTTTAAGTGATTACAACTAAAAATGACTAATTAGTAATATGACTATTTTAGTCATGGGATAAAAAAATACATCTAGACAGTCTAAGTTAATAATTATATAATATGTCCTAATTATCAAATATTTTCTTATACATCACACACAAATTAAGAGTGTCTATATGTAATATAATCTACGATTTTATAATTATTTATAACATGTTTCTATACATCTCTAGATGTGTCAATATTGTAATTGACGTAATAGACCTAATTAGTTTGCAATGACTAGTTTATAGTTTTTATTAATGACCAAAAGGGGAATAATGCTCCATGATATTTACTCTGCTCCATTTACTTCTCAGTGTAGTGTTGATTCACAACATCGGCATGATTATGATGTGTAGAAGCATGACACCATAGGAGAACATACTGACCTTTTTAGAAATATCATTCCATCTGTACCATCACATCCAGTTTGATGTCCTTATAATTTCCATATCTTATTTAACCATTTTTTCTTTCATATTATCCCTTTTGACAATCCGTCAAGTTCCATCATACGCGTCATCATAATGTGGTTGAGTCGAGTCTTTGATATTTGTTGTCTTTCCCTCTGGAAATCAACATGTTGTAAATTTGGTTTCATTGTGTTCATCTCATGATACCGATCACGGTCATATTTCATTTGAACAAAACCATCGTTGTTCAACCCTCTTGGTAGCGTGTTAAAGTTTCAACAAGTTCATGTATTTAGCGTTAAGTTAGCTAAAAGTTGTCAATTTCACAACCTCCATTAATTTTCCATATGTATTCATTTGTCATGGTTCTCCTCATGCTTGAGTTCAAAAAGTTCTAAAGTACCCCTAGAGTCTTTCCTCTACCCTCATAATCCCTAACCCCTTCGCTTTCCGTTTCCCATTTAAAATAAAGCAATTATAAAAAACCATTATTTTCCCTATATGACTATTAACATTCTCATTTTTACTCATATTTAATATATTATATAGGTATTATATATATTTATATAATTAGTATATGTAATATATTTTTAATATTTATATTAACAAATTAAAAAAACAAGAATATAAACAAAACAAAAATAATAAAGAGAGATAAACTAAATTTAAAAAAAAACATCAATAAGAATGTTCTCTAGTAGTATTATAGGTAGTTGAGGTAAATTGGTGGGCATCATAATCATTGCCATCATCCTCTTATCAAACGTTTCCTCTGTAAGAGGTAAGAAAAAATATTCACAATTTTTTTTTGTTTTAAACTCTCATTAGCATTCATTATATAATTGCATTTTTGGCATTGCATAGATTGAATTTGAACATTTGAAACCACAGTTTCCTTAATTATTCACATGGTCGACCGAGAAAAAAAAAACAATGAGGCGCATGAAGAAGCTGAAAACAATGAAGAATCATTGACATATTGGTGTTATCACTGCAACAAAGAGGTTTTTGTGGAACCCCTCAAAGAAGAGTCTCAAATGGTTTGTAGTGAGTGCCACGATGGATTTGTGGAGGCCATGGTCATTTATTAGAGAGATCAACATGATTTCTTGGTTAACAATTGTAGTATGAGGTGATAGAGACATGCTATGGTTAAAGGGGCATTGATAGATCCTATCATCGACATGTTATTAGGGTTTTGAGGTTATTTACACTGGTTTCCAAAGCTAACCATTAGAGGGATGGAGACCTGGGGGAAGAAAAGAGCTTCCAATTATCCATTACTTCCTACATGACTTAATCTAATTCCATTATTAGATTTTTTCCATTGTTTCTTAAGTAATTAACTTAATAAAATTTGTATATTTTATAATTTTAATTATAATTCCTAATGTTTTTATATGTGTGTGTGTGCGTGTGTTATATTTTTAAAATTTTTATTCCCAATAACAATAAGATCACTAAAAGAATGAAAATCACAACAAGACAAAGAAGACACAAAGATTCACCCTGGGAAACCCACGTAGGGAAGGGACGCAACAAAACTTCCTCGATATATAATCCAACCAAGTACAGTGTAAGACCCAAAGAATAAGATAGACTCTTTCCTCTCAACTAGATGGACTCCTCTTTCTCTCGCTAGCGAACTTTCTTGTGTTGTGAGTGTGTCCAAATGAGAAGGGTGCCTCATTTATTTATACACATCAAATGGGAAGTCTAATAACCCAGCAAGGTCAACTTCATCTTTCTACCAGGGTCGACTTTCCTTGGGGAGACAAAACAACCACTAGTAAAAAATGAGAGATAAGTGACCACGTGACCAAAACATTGGTTGCGATGGTTTTTTCAAGGGATAAATGACCAAAATTGAGAAATTTGAAGTGAGCTAACTAAAAATGACTAAGATAAATGACCAATTTGGTCATGGGATAAGAATTAAACTAAAATGACCAAGATAAATGACCAATTTGGTCATGGGAAAAGATCTAACTAAAATGACCACATAACAATTGGTCATTTTTAGTTGTGTCACTTCGATAATGGAAAATTACAATTTTGACAATAAATTTGTACAATTTACTAAATTTTAACACTGCACATGGATTCAAAGGCCCCAGAAGTATCTGAATCCATCTGCAGTGTTAAAATTTAGTAAATTGTAACATTGTAGATGGATTCATATAACATCCAGTTCAATTTTCTTATTATTTCCATATCTAATTAATTCACCATTTTTGTTTTGGTCGATTGAGCTAAAGAGGTGCCAAGAAGAGTAAATACCCCCTCATCCAACTGCAAAAAACTAGTTTTTGGTAGTTACCCATAAAGGAGATATCTCAAGTGAGACTGCATCTACGTCGCAGGTGCTGCCAATTGAGACCTGTTCTATCAGGTCGATATCTTGGGCATTGTTGTCGTGCAAAGAGGGACTGGACATGGGTCAAAGGGACAAATTCCAACAAGCAGCTTTTATATCTTAACAACATAAAAGGAAAGAGAAATCATAAAATATAACATAATCAAAACAAGGAGCAGAAACAAAGATGGGAAGAGGAGGTTTCCAATCTTTAATTGCGGTCTCAGCCTCTTCATCATTGGAATTGTTCATATTCTTTTCTTTGGATTCGTACTCTAGGTCCTTGGCTCCCTGTTGGTGTTGAAATGGCGGTTCATAGAGACGAATGAATTCATACATGTGGACCAAACATGTTGTCTGTTAGCTTAACCATTTTTCCAAAACTTTCCCTTTCATGCATGGCCCATGATAATATAAATTTGAGCCTCCAATAATTATTTATAACCATGTCAAGGCCGAGCCTGAAATTGAATTCCCTGAACAGTTCCTCTTCCATGGTGGAGATGGTCGTGTGGATATGGAGATATATGTTTCTTCACAAAATAGTGATTCCTAGTCATTGGTATGTGCCTCATTTCATTGTGAGGTCATGCTGAAGAACTAGGCAATGAATGAGATAGAATAGAGCGAAATAAATACCATAACAAGGCATTTGCAGGAGGGTTATGTAGGCCTTGTTGATCAATAAAGGTTGTAAACCGATCTAACCAATAGGACTTGCTTTTAGGAAGCAGCGATGGAACTATGAAGACAAAGAGATCGTTGGTTGCATTGATATACATCCTCGCACACGCGCCATAATCCATGGAGTACCATATCCTTGTGAACCAAATCATGGTGGAGCATCTATGATGACCTCCCAAGTACTGAAGCCATGTGAAATAGGGCATGGAAGAATGGCTCTTCATGTCACTTCCATAACCGAGAATAGAGTTCATACGTGAGACCACAACCTTCACATGCATATACACCATTTATGTAGAGGAGGTTAGGGAGGAGGGTTGCCACTTGTCTTAGAACGTGCCATGCCCTTTTTGTTCCTTCTGTATTTTTCATAATGTTCACTGGCATCCGGGGGTATTCATTTCCTTCTCTTAGTAAGATGAAGTAAGTGTATTTGAAATTTTGGAATTGTTTTTTCAATATTAAACTATAGGTAATATTTTTTCATAAAAAAATACTAACAGGTAAGATGTAATAATATAGTAATATATAACATATTATTAATATATAATATTGATAAATTATATTTTTTTAATATAAATATATTATATATCATATAATATAATAATATTAAAGATTAAAAAAATCAAATTACAAATGGAGTCAAATTTTTAAAAAAATCAAATTTCAAATATAAAAAAATACTATAGGTAAGATGTAATAATATATAACATATTTTTAATATATGACGGGCCTTATAAGAAAATGAGTTAACAATAAATTTTCTTGAGTTGGAATTCAAGAACCAATAGAATTTCAATAAAATGGGTCAACCATAATGGTTGACTTGCAATATTTGTCTTAAAAAAACTAATTTTTTTCGTTCATATTTTCAACATATCTCCTTTTGTTTTTACTAACATTTCAAGCAGGAAGACTCGTTGGATGCAGAATTGAATTCCACATCCAACGAGTACCCACATGGCATAGTTTTGACAGACCCCGCTGCCCCAAAAACAAGAAATACCTGAAAAAATATTTTTCCAGGTATTTCTTGTTTTTGGGGCAGCGAGGTCCTTCAAAAGTATGTTGCGTGGGTACTCGTTGGATGCTGAATTGAATTCCACATCCAATGAGTCCTCCTGCTCGAAATTTGAGTAAAAACACGGGGAGATATGTTGAAAATATGAACGAAAAAGTAATTTTTTATTTCTTCCTCCAAAATTAATAAATATTGTTTTATTATTTTAACTATTATTTTATTATTTTCCTTAGGAGGCCTATTTTAGACCTCAAAATTCCTCTAATGATTGTCAAAGGGTTAGGGGTTCGGAATTGGGTGTGATGGTTGATGCATGTAGTCTGTGGTTTGATGATGTTGTTATTAAGGTGGATAGTCGGGTTATGAGGTCGATTTCATTTAAAGGCACAGGATCCAATGATGGGGATGGGGATGGTGTTGAGAGGGTTTTATCATTGCCGAGAGGGTCAAAGATTGGGAATTGGGTGCAATGGTTTATGGAATAACAGGTCAAAGGTATGAGTTTACAACAAGGAGGGGTTTGTGGACACTGTGGGAAGTAGAAGTAGAAACAACAATAACAAGAGGAGGATGATGACCCCTAGTGCGAGCAACATGTTAATCTCTTGTTCATCAATCTAATTTTACACAAGGTAAATTCTTTATGTTCACATGTATGTTATATAAATTCTAAAAATTGTTTCACTACTCTACAAGTTTGTATCAGTCACATATCCTACAATTGGATGTGTAGATTATTTGTTTGCAGATTTGTTGCCATCTTAAAAGCGACAGGGTTTGAAAATTCCTTCAAGGAGTGCTGCAAAAAATTCAAAATAAGAAGCTAGGAACAAGTTAAGGGGAGGTGAGTTGCATCTTTACTTTTTTTTACTCTTTTTTTTTTTTAAGATTGCTTCACTGGTAAATCTGTGAGAGATGTTTGATTACCTTTTGAGGTAATGCTTATTTACCTTCTTCGTGCTCTCTTAACGACAAACTTCTCCAAAATTCTCCAAGATGAAATGCAGAAGGAAGATATATGGCCACAACCTAACATGAAAAAATATAATCCGAAGCGATGGTGGATATCATCACCTAAGCACGAGCATTCTTGGTAGTAAGTTAAGTCGCAATGTTCAAATAACTGGAAGGTATAGCATAGGCCTAGACACAAGGGACTGGGATGGTTTAAATGGTAGGTTATATTTCCAATAAAAGCGTTTCCCCTTGGATAATAAAGAATCATTCTTTTCTCTAAAAATTTGGCTCATGGTTAAACACCCTTTCTAAATCCACTTTATTCCTCACCTCCTTCACTTATTCTTTCTGCTCATCGACTACATCTTCCAACATATTTTCTGTAGCTTTCTGAATTCTCAAAGAATCTTAACTAATCATTGGTTTTTAAGTCATAATTCCTTAAGGACCTGCCTCTCTTAAGTCTAAGTTTAATCGAAGTTTTAGAGTTTTTAGGAATCCCAAACCTTTTGGAATTCTATCTGTCCCTTTCAATAAGGTTATCATACCTCCTTGGCTTAGTAAGGTTATGATAAGGATAGTCCATTTAGAGCAAGATGAAGCTTCTTCAACTCGTGTGACTTGACCTGAAGTTGAGTTTGAGGTGAATGAAAGACTAAAGACAATAAAATAGGTGTCAATGCACAGGTGTCTATCAGTTAAAATGATGCCAATGAATAGTTGTGTCATTTTACTGCGTTGATTATATTATCATAACCCCATTTTATATAAATTCTAGTAGGAATAATTGGTTACGGATCTAAAAATGTATATCTATCTAGGGAAACCCCTAAAATTAAACCATAGTTTCCAGATCACAAGATTGCACCTTCGCATCAGGATCTGCCAGGTTGTGGGTGGGAGTAATTATAAGTTGTGTGCAACCTTGAGTGAACAATAAACAATAAGAATAAAAAAATGTGGCCCATTGTGTAATATTTCCGGTTCCAAGTTCAGTTCCATAGCACACATTTCTTCCAATTTGACAGCTCATTGATTACTAGGAACAACAAGCAGTGGATCCACCATCAAAGACAAATCGAGATGCATATCCATATTAGCTAGTTTGGTAACCTTCACTTCTACTTGTGGACCTCCCTGCCTACCTTTATCTTTACAATTACCAACTACCCATCTTACCTTACAACTTACCTTAGCTATTTCCATTGACTTAATTTAGATTTATGGTGTTACACATTTATTCAACATGTAATAATTACTGGAGACATATATTTCCAGCTTCTATTCTGTTAATGTTAGAAAACAGGAAATGCCTTCTATAGAATCGGAATGAGAAATCATATTAAGTTACCATATGATTTCAACAACCCTAATGGTAGGAAATATATCCACTTTAACAACTCATATCTCTACTAAGTAGCAGCTCGATTCCACTGCTGTGTATTATGTTGTTTTATGTTGTGTATTATGTTTTTTTGTTAGGTTTTTGAAGCTTCAACCTTCCTTGCCCTAAGAATAAAGGAACAGTGAAAACATAAATAACTTAATCTTTTTAGAGTCCCAACCTCCTTAAGGGCACTTTGACGAGACCCCCCTTTCTATAACAAGAACGATACTCCTTCCCATAAAAATGTCGATAGAGTGACCTGTTGAAGTTTATTGGGGATATAACTTGGGCTGGTACAGAACGACCTTAAAATTAAATAGGATTGAAGAGTTCTTATACATGTAAGGATGTGTAGGGACATGTATAAACATTTATTATGGACTTTTGTTCCCAACAACACTTTAGGAGATTTTGTTCAGGACATACATTGTGGTCCTCGCTCCTTCAACCCATAAGTGCATGGGTAGGTCATGACCATGCATCATGGATTTTACATCTCCCATGATAGTTCTACTCTTTATTTCTGCTACTCCATTCTGTTAAGGATTATAGGTTGTGGTTATCTCCCTCTTAATCCCAACTTCTTTGCAGAAATCCTTGAATTCATTTGAAGTGAATTCTCCTCCATTGTCAGACCTCAAGGTTGTGATCTTATTATCAGATAAATTCTCTACAATATCCTTGAATAATTTGAACCTTTCAAATACTTCATATGTACTCTTCAAGAAGTAAATGCAATCCTTACAAGAATAGTCATCAATAAGAGAAACATAATAAACATACCATCTTAATGAAGTGGATGACATCAAACCACATACATCTAAGTGAATAATGTCCAAGATCCCTTTTTCTTTACTCTTTCTACTTGAAAATGGATTCTTGGTATTCTTCCCTTGAGCATATCCCTTGAAAACTCCTTCATGGTCGATCTAAATCTCTGGAAAACTTGTAACTACCTTGCTCACAATTTGTAGTGCTTTGTAGTTCACATGAGCGAATCTCCTATGCCATAGTTCACATGGGATAATGGTACTTTCTGTTAGGGTTGAGTTTGAGTGTCGCTTCAACTTATAGATTCCCCCTTATTCTAATCCAATCACAATTACATCATCTATTGTCTTTCCCTTTGGCCACATGAGGACTTCTCCATCTACAAAAGCAACTCTGAAACCTTTCTTATCTAAGGCTGAGATAGAAAGGAAATTATTTTTCAAACCCGGGACATATAATACCACCTTCATCTTCATGGAATTTCCTAAGTCCCGCTTGTAAGAGGATTCTCCCATTTCTTTGATGGGATATTGATAGTCATATCCAATATTTACTTTGTGAGGTGAGTCTTTCTAAATAAGACACTAGAGAGAGTCTTTGTAACCTGTCATATGTTTGAAGGAACATTGTCTACGAGCCAAGTGTCACTTCCATGTGAGACTGATACAGTGAGAGATGATATCAAAACATATTCTTCACTATAGTCTTCATTGTAATTTCCTCTTCTGCTTAGGCATTGAGGACCATCCCGCTAACCTATATGATTCTTATATGTTCGAGCGAACACTAACAATTAGGGAATCGGTTGTAGACTAATGCCATATAATGAAGATCTAGGGAATAAATATTATATCATAATTGGATAGAAGAGGGCCACCAAAGCCAAAGGCCACCTGCATTCATGACATCTGAGCATTATTTGATGACGCATGCACCCGATTGAGTCTCCATGCACCTGCATGCGAGTCAACTACAAATTAAAAGTTAAAGTGACCTAACTAGGTCAAAAGTTAGGTTATTCATAGCTGAAATGTATAAAAGAAATATACAGTGAATGGATAATGATACTTATGATTATTATTGATTTGGAGCTTTTGAGTAGCAGCAAAGCATGCAGCCGCGATAGTTGGGGTTGAAGACGGTGTCTTTAGCTAACGAGGTTTCGGCAGTGAAATATATTCCATAGTCTCCTTCAGGGTAGACCATCCAGGTCGTGACCATAATCTCTTCATCTTATTCATCCATATTGTAATGTCCCTTTTTAAAATTTTTTACCAAAATGCCCAATTTTCCAATTTTTTTCAATTTTGGCTCTTGACTAGTTTTAGTGTCTTGGTCTCCAAATCAGCCCAATTGCTCCCAAATATTCAGAGAAGGAGTATGAATGATATAATAAATTGATTATTAGTTTCATGGATGTATTATGGCCCTCCAATCAGTTCTTCAATTCTGTACTAAATTATGAACAAGATAGATGATTTTACTAGCAATTTTGGGTTCAAATCCCCCCTAGGGTAAGTGATAGAAATGGCTTCCCAAATGTGCATAAATCCACTGAAATTATTAAATTGAATAAATGTATGTGTATAATACATTATCATAGACTCATATGCATAACAATTCGAATTATCATGTATGTTATCACTTCTTTCAATCAGATGTAAAAAACTAGTTTTGGACCCTTGGGGAAATGAGGTGTAGTTTTCCCCAAATGCTATCAAATTCGACCCAATGGCCAAAAATTATCAGTTACTAAACATGAAACCCATAATATACTTTAATTACATTCCATTCATTCATAAATCATCAATATTTCATACATCCATTAGAATCCATTAGGATTACAAGAGTTTACAACAAGGTAGTGGGGAAATGGCACCGTATCTTCATTATTGAGAAATAATACATGATATTTATTGGAATTTAGACCTGATATATTTATGAAATTAAATAACAGAGAATATACATCAGAATAAAAAATAATAAAGCAATAGAATCTCCCTCAAAGAGGTGAATAGCTCACCAAGTGTGCCTCACTCCATAGAGCTTAAATATGGTGAGAAAACTTGAGATGGAAGGAAGAAAAATCTGAAATTGATGTGTCCATGACCTTCTATATATTGCACCTGTAACTTATGAATCCATTTAATCTCCTTGAAATACCTGGTTGGCCTCTCCAAACACCAACTAGGACGGGAATCTTTCACCCTCGAAATTGGCCAGTCATGAACTAGTCTTCCACTAGCTCTTTCTCTTCTCAATAGAAAATTTCACAAATGATAAAAAAGGTTCTTCTCATGTCTGATACCTGTATTTAATAAACATTATTTTTCTTCTAATGTCCCCAATCCATCCATAAACCAAATCCAAGTCGAATTGGTGTGGCCTCTCTCTTCACCTTCCCTCTTCTCCCAAATTGGAGTAGGAGCCACTTGGCCTTCTCCAAATCCAAAATTCAACCCCTAATATGATCTATTCAGTCCTAAAATGTCATTATGTCAGTATTCCTGTCTTCATATCTGACGTGTGTCATAACTATCATAGAATCTCCATCATTGGTGTCATAGATGTCATAAATGTAAGGGGAATCTAGCCAAATGTCCATGAAACTCCCATTTGGCTCTT
>LPNX011235568.1:86689-97521 GCA_001517045.1 Pseudotsuga menziesii
AAAATTATATCTATGAAGTATATGGACAATTATATTAACCTCATAATCCATCCCAAAATATTAGGCTTCCCATAGATTCAAAATTACAAGAGGAGGATGCCATTTAACATAGGAATTCTAACTTGAGTGGGCCCCATAGTCTCCATGTGTCTCCATTTTCCATAGCCATTTCATTTTTCACTTGAATTCATTTTATTAACTACATAAAATAAATATTTATTCCTTCTAATGACTAAACACCATTTATTATCTCTCTTATTAACTCCCCAATGTTTCCACCCAACCTAGGGAACTAATAGGATTGATGGAATTTTCCCTCTATGCAATTATTTGAATGGGGACATTATTGTCCTCCCCACCCAATATTGATTGTCCTCGTGCAATTTCAGATTTGTATGCTGCAAAATATTCTCCTCTTCCCATGTGGCATCTTCACTTGGTAGATCCTTCCATTGCACCAAGTATTATTTAATTGTTCTGCTCCTCAATCTTCTCTCCCTTGTCTTCAAAACTTTTTCCGGAATAAGTGTGAGTTGTCCTTCATCATCCAAAGGAGGGAGTGTATCTGAAATTACAATTTTATGACCAATAAATTTCTTGAGACAAGAAACATGAAATACATTATGAATTTTACTCCCTTCCGGAAGTTCCAACTCATATGCTACTTCTCCAATTTTCCGGATTGCCTTGTAGGGCCCATAGTATCTTGGATTTATCTTTTCTGCTCCATTTATTTTGAGGGATGTTTGTTTGTATGGATTCAACCTCAAATACACTAAATAATCAACCTGAAAGGTTCTTTCCTCTAGTATGTTTATTGGCATATTGTTTTTGCTGGTTTTGGGCAACCTGCAAATTGTCTTTTAAAAGATTTAAAATTTCTTGGCTTTCTTCCACCCAATATTTAGCTTTTGGAGCTCTACTATCACCAAATATCATATCATAAAATTTAAGGGCATCATAACCATATAATTCTCTGAAAGGAGACATCCCTATTGACATGTGAAAGGTGGTGTTGTAGCAAAACTCACCCAAGTGTAGCCATTTGGTCCAAGATTTTTGCTATTCTCCCACATAGTTTCGAAGGTACCCTTCCAACCATTTATTAACCCTCTCTGTTTGTCCATCAGTTTGTGGATGGTAGCTTGTACTTAGAGTCAATTGACTTCCCACCAATCTGAAAAGTTATTTCCAAAAATAACTAATGAATCTACCATCTCTATCACTCACAATGCTCTTGGGGAGCCCATGCAATCTGAAGATTTATTTGAAAAAAATATCAGCCACTTGTGCATCACTAAAAGAGGATGTAACATAAAATAAATGAGAAAACCTATTCAATCTATCCACTACCACATATATGCAATCCTTTCCCAAATATTTGGGCAAACCGGTGATGAAAAAAAACCAATATATTGTCCCATTTTTGCTCCGGAATGGGCAATGGTTGTAATAAACCAGGAGGGTGTGTGAGTTCTGATTTGTTTTTATGACATGCATTACATTCATTCAAATACTTCTAAACATATTCCTTCATCCCCTTCCAATAGAACCTTTTCCTTAGTTTCCTATAGGTTTTGAAGATCCTCGGATGACCTGCTAGTGGGGAATCATGTACTTCCTGCAAAACTTTGTACTTAAGATTTGAATCTCAAACCAAATAAATTATTCCCTTATAATATATCATCCCACTCAAAATTATGTATTTATCATCTCCCATGATTCCATCTAATACATCACAAGCAAACTTATCTTTGGCATATTCAACTAGTAGCATGTCTTTCCAATTTTTAGCAATGTCCATAAGAGAAAAAGAAGGTCTTCGAGATAATGCATCTGCTACAATGTTATTATTTCCTTTCACATATTCAATATCAAAATCATAAGCTTGGATCTTTCTTACCCACTTTTTTTTCCTTTCATTTAGATCCTTTTGGGTAAGGAAGTGTCTTAGACTATTGTGGTCAGTTTTCACCGCAAACTTGTTGCCTACCAAGTATTGTCAAAATTTGGCCAAGGCATGCATGATGGCCAACATCTCTTTGTCATATATGGAGTAAATATTTTCATGAGGCTGCAAATTTCTGCTCTCAAAGTCTATAGGGTGTTGGCCTTGCTTTAGGACAACCCCTACTTCTTCACCTAAGGCATCACATTCAACAATAAAAGGCTTAGAAAAATCAGGTAATGCAAGTATGGGAAAACTACTCATTACCTCTTTCATTTTTTGAAAGGCCTTTTAAAACTCTTCATTCCACTTGAAATCATCCTTCTTAGTCAAATCAGTGAGTGGAGAAGTCAACTTGGAGAATCCTTTCACAAACTTCTTGTAGTATGTACATATTCCAATGAAGTGTCTTAATTTAGTGATGTTTTTTGGTGATGGTCATTCTAAGATGGCCCTGATATTTTACATGTGCACTTTCACTCCATATTTCTCAATAATGTGCCCAAGATATAATATTTATTTCATACCAAATTCATATTTATACATCTTAGCATACAAAGACTGTTCTTGCAAATTTTTCCACACAATCTCTAGGTGTTGCAAGTGCTCTTCCCAAGTTTTACTGTAAATGAGAATATCATCAAAGAAGACTAAAACAAACATTCTAAGCTACTTGAAAAATATTCTATTCATACATGCTTTAAAAGTAGCTGGAGCATTAGTCAACCCAAATGGCATAACAAGAAACTCAAAGTGACCATAATGATATCGAAAATCAGTCTTTTGCACATCTTCCTCCTTCATCCAAATTTGGTGATAACTAGATCTAAGGTCAATTTTGGAAAATTAATTAGCTCCAAATAGCTCATCCATGAGCTCATCAATCCTAGGAATAGGATATATATTCTTGATGGTCTTCTTGTTCAAAGCTCTAAATTCTATACACATCCTCAAAGTTCCATCTTTTTTCTTTACCAATACTACTACAGAAGCATAAGGGCTAGAGCTTGGTCTAATGAGTCCCAACTCTAAGAGTTATTGAATGGTCTTCTCAACCTCATCTCTGAACTTCTTGGGATGTCTATAAGGTGGTATCTAAATGGGTGAATTACCCTCCTCCAAAACAATGTTATGCTCAACCCCCCTATCAGGTGGCCTACCATGTGGAAGATCTATGAAAACTTTTTCATATTTGTGCAAAAGTGTCTCTATCTCTTTTGGGTGTTTAACAACTATGATTTTTGTCTTGGGAGAGGTGATATAACATTCAACAGCCCATTCTATATCCCCATTCCTCAATATAGATCTCATACTATTGCAATTTTCTACTTGTTTTGGGTAAGTGTGCTGCCCTCTCACAACCCTTAGTACCCTTGTTGAATATTGAAATTTCATTTCAAAAATTTCATAATTTACTGAATGCTCTCCTATAGAAAACAACCATTGCACTCCCAAGACTACATTAGTATCAGCAACATCAACCACATAAAAACTATCAACAAAAGTATAGTTACCTATGGTGACTTACAGCTTGGGAACCCATGTGTTGCATTGCATTGTGTTGTGACCTGGAATGACAACTGTGAAGCCATCGAATGGTTCACTTGGTATCTTTCTTTTCTTCACCATCTCTGCATCAATGAAATTATGTGTAGCTCCTCCATCTACCAAAACCGAACCTCTTTGTCCCAATACCACACCCTTGCATCGAATAGTGTGATAACGAGGCACTGTTGAAAGTACTGCCATTTTTAATTTGTTCGGTGAAGGCTGATTGTCTTCTTTTCTTCTAAGTGTAAACCACTGTTGTCTCCTATTACTCCTAATTTTCTTCCAAATTGGCTAACCAAAAATTTGAATCCTTTCATAAGATGTTGGTTCATGTTATTGGTTATATCATCAAAGAGAGGTTGTATGAGTTTAATATATTCAAGTTTTTCATGATCAGTGGGTCCCTTCCCCTCACTAGTCATAGTTTCAACAAAATGTTCCTCTTCTTCTGCTACTTCTTCTTCAACAAAAACACCTTCAAATTCAGGATCTAAGGGTGGTGGTTTATTTCTTTGACTCCTTGTTACTACCATCAGGTGTGAAGATAATTCTCTGATACCACTTGTAATGTCTCTTTTTTTAATTTTTTACCAAAATGCCCAATTTTCCAATTTTTTTCAATTTTGGCTCTTGACTAGTTTTAGTGTCTTAGTCTCCAAATCAGCCCAATTGCTCCCAAATATTTAGAGAAGGTGTATGAATGATATAATAAATTGATTATTAGTTTCAGGGATGTATTATGGCCCTCCAATCAGTTCTGTAATTCTGTACTAAATTCTGAACAAGATAGATGATTTTACTAGCAATTTTGGGTTCAAATCCCCCCGGGGTAAGTGATAGAAATGGATTCCCAAATGTGAAGAAACCCACTCAAATTCTCAAGTTGAAGAATGGGATGTGTAGAATACATTATCAGAGACTCATATGCATAACCAATCGAATTATCCTATCTGTTATCACTTCTTTCAATCAGATGTAAAAAACTTGTTTTGGACCCTTAGGGAAATGAGGTGTAGTTTTCCCCAAATGCTATCAAATTCGACCCAATGGACACAAATTATAAGTTAATGAAAATTAAACCCATAATATACTTTAATTACAGTCCATTCATTCATAAATAAATAATATTTCATACATCCATTCGAATCCATCAAGATTACAAGAGTTTACAACAAGGTAGTGGGGAAATGGCACTGTTTCTTCATTATTGAGAAATAATACATGATATTTATTGGAATTTAGACCTGAGAGATTTATGAACTTAAATAAAAGAGAATATACATCAGAATACAAAATACTTAAGCAATATAATCTCCCTCAAAGAGGTGAATAGCTCACCAAGTGTGCCTCACTCCATAGAGCTAAAATATGGTGAGAAAACTTGAGATGGGAGGAAGAAAAAGCTGAAATTGATGTGTCCACAACCTGCTGTAGCTTGAACCTGTAACTTATGAATCCATTTAATCTCCTTGAAATACTTGGGTGTCCTATCAAAACACCAACTAGGATGGGAATCTTTCACCCTCGAAATTGGCTAAGTCATGAACTAGTCTTCCACTAGCTCTCTCTCTTCTCAATAGAAAATTTCACAAATGATCAAAAAGGTTCTTCTCATGGATGATCCCTGTATTTTATAAACAATATTTGTCTTCTAAAGTTCCAAATCCATCCATAAACCAAACACAAGTCGAATTGGTGTGGCTGCTCATGCTATACCATGTGGCCTCTTTCTTCACCTTCCCTCTTCTCCCAAATTGGAGTAGGAGCCTCTTGTCCTTCTCCAACTCCAAAATTCGATCCCTAAGATGCTCAATTCAGTCCTTAAATGTTATTATTTTATAATTTCATCCTTTAGATATGACGTGTGTCATAAATGTCACAGAATCTCCATCATTGGTGTCATAGATGTCATAAATGTAAGGGGATTCTAGCCAAATGTCCATGAAACTCCCATTTGGCTCTTCCTCTCCCACATAAGTTACAAATCATCCCAAATTTGACCTATGAAGTATATGGACAAGTATATTAACCTCATAATCCATCCCAAAATGTTAGGCTTCCCATATATTTGAAATTACAAGAGGAGGATGCCATTTAACATAGGAATTCTAGCTTGAGTGGGCCCCATAGTCTCCATGTGTCTCCATTTTCCATAGCCATTTCATTTTTCACTTGAATTCATTTAATTAACTCCATTAAATAAATATATATTCCTTCTAATGTCTAAACACCATTTATTAGCTCCCTTATTAACTCCCTAATGTTTCCACCCAACCTAGGGAACTAGTAGGATTGATGAAATTTTCCCGCTATGCAATTATTTGAATGGGGACATTACACATATACAGTTATTCGAAACCCATTAGAAGGTTGTTTGTAGGGACACATGTGCAGCCTTGGGGGGATTTTAGCTGGAAAACCACAAAAGCATTCAATGGGTCCCCAGATATCCATTTATCTGTGGAATACTGGCACCATTCTCATCATCAAGATCATCCTTCAGTACCAGGTGATTATCAACTTCTAGTCCTCTCACCTGGAGCAGTTCTCATCAGTTTTGTGTAGCTGGGGGCATGAGAAGCTAAACTAGAAAACCAATTTTCTATCCTTCTTAGAGGGGTCAGAAATTCTACATGCTTCAGGAAATCTCTCTGGCACGGGAAGACCTTCATTCATGCAAATTCTCACCTTCATCGGAAATCTCCTTCACAAAAAATGTCATCTTTAGATGATTGAGGGGTTCATGCTGCTGGGGTAACACCGAAGGCAAGGAGCACCAGTTTTTTTCCAGATTAGTTCTCAATGCATTCTTATTATCTCTAGAGCATTATCAGTTGGAATTATCAGTGGTAAGTTTTTATCTGTCACCATAAAATCTCTGCTCTAGTTAGCTATAAAATAGGGCCATTTCCCCATCACTTTACATGCAAGTTTATTTTAGTATTATTGTAAATTGGGAGGTTTAATCAAGCCCTATAATAGAAAATAGTGGAATATCCGCATCTGGGATATTACAGTGGGATTAAAGCTATTTTTCTTTCCAGCTGTGGACATGCAAAATTATAAATGAATTCAAAATACCCATACAACATTACGTACCAGAGACAGAGGTGTAGAGACAGAGAAGAGGAGTTAGAGGAAAAATATTTGGGGAACAGAGAGTATTAGTTTTGGAAAGGCAAATAAAAAATGGACAAGGACGATAAAAATATTTCAATAGTCTCATATAATCCATAAAATAACTCACTACTAGGCAAAAAGAAATGATGAGTACCTTTAGGAAAATGACTGAGAAAAATGGGCCCACCCCACACAGTCCCTTATTTCCCAACAGTGATAGGCTATCCACCAGCAGTAGTAGGGATAACTTACATACCAACATGCAGATCCATCCCCATATATACAATACTTTCCAACCCACCATGCCTCAATTCTTAAATAGTCCAAATGCAGTGCCTCTAGCACAAGCAGAACCAAAAGAATCCATGAGTGCCTATATGAGAAAATATAGAGCTTTAGGAGAGGAATTCCATTCAATCATGACCTTCACTAAATTCTACCACTTTAAAAGTAAGAAAAAACCCAAAGCTTACAATAGGCCATTCACCCAGAACTATGAGTTACAGCACACCGTAGGGAAACTGACTATCCCTACCTTTGAGGGCACCCGGCGTGGCCCATCCCGGAATTGGGTGCAAAAGTTGGATACATACTTCCAGCTCAACCCCGTGATTAAGAAAGATTCCATTAAGTTGGATACCTTGCATTTGGATAGAGAAGCACATGAGTGGTTGTACCGTGGGTTAGTGACACTAGGTCACAATACCATCACATCGTACCTAGATTTTATGCAGAGGCTCATTGAGCGGTTTGATCGAAAGGACCCTGAGATACATTTTAGAGAGCTGGAACATATCCAGTAGACAGGTAGTGTATATGCATTTATTTCAAAGTTTCATAGGATAGCATTCATGGTGACAGATATATCAGAGAGCAAGTTGATTATGTTGTTCACTGAGGCTCTCACTAAACCCTTATAGGGACAGGTCAAGTCTTATAGGTCCACCACCCTAGCAGATGCCATTAGCTAGACTAGAGACTTGCAAGATGCAGTGCCAAAAAATAGGTTTCCTCCTAGAACCAATTCCCTATTAAAGATAAACAGAGGAAACCCTTCCAGAAAGAATGGCCTAAGAAAGAATGGATGGACAATGATACCCGACAAGATCTTAGAAGAAAAAAATTATGTTTCACTTGCCAAGAATTATGGGTACCAGGTCATAGATTTTCAGGAAAAGGAAAGGCCTACTACATATAGGATTATTCTAATAGTGGGGAGGATGAGGATTATCAGGATCAGGAGCAAGGCGAGACACTAGAGACAGTTGCTGAGGGACAGGCCTCAGGAGGTACCATTGCTACCATGACAGGGGTCCCTATATTCCACACTCTCTGAATCAGAGGTACAGTATAGGGCCACAGAGTGGGAGTGCTGATAAATGGTGGGGAATCCCACAACTTTATTAACGTTGCATGGGTTAAAAAGAGATACATTCAGACTAAGAGTTTTGATGGGTTTTCAGTAGCTACAACAGGCCACACCATGGAGTGTAGTCAAAAGATTCCTAAATTAAAAGTAACACTTGGGAATTATATAGTGATAGAGACATTCAATGTGGTAAATGTACCTGACATGAATGTGGTACTAGGATTTCAATGGTTGTATTCCATAGGGAAGTATTCCACAAACTACCAGACCATGGAGATGGAGTTTACAGGAGCAGACGGACAGAAGGTAGTATTAAGAGGGATGAATACCTACCCTCCCACAATAGTGAACTCACATAGGATGGAGGAAGTACTCCGATAGGGAGATATTGAGTGGGATACAGAGTGTTTGGTTACCTTTAGGAAACCACCAGATGAGGACACACAACATCCAACAGATATAGAGGCCTTACTGCAAAAACACAAAGTAGTATTAGGAGACCTTCTAGCAGTTCGACCTCTAGATTGTAGAAATAATAGATCAATGCTATGATAAATGATGCTAAGAAGGAGCACAGGAAATAGATCTTGCTACTAAGAATTCTCACAAGCATACACAGGAAAAATAAAGAGAAGAAAAGAGACTAAATCACATGAATGAAGAGATGAATATTGGTGTGTATCCTTCCATTGAATAATGATGAATAATAGTGTACATAAATAGTACATCCCTCATAGGAAAATAGAGTTGTATGGAGACAACTCATAAATCTCAAAAGGTTGACTTACCAAAATATAGAAAACCCCCATAGGTGGCTAAAGCACTTCCCAAATCTATCAAGGACCTCACGAATTGGAAAAAGCATGAGTGAGTTGTTAAGGAGATGGAAAAACTATGTGAATTCTAGAAAATGGAGGAAAAGTCATGAAGGATGGGTTGGCATGTATTGACTTTAAGGTGCAAGTGGATTCCAACTAATTAAGCTAGTGGGTGAATAATTAATCAAATAATGATTAATTATTTTATCCTAAATTATGAGTGGGTTTAATATATTACAACACCCCTATAAGTATGACTTTATGATGGTATGTAAAAAAATATAGATGCATATAGGTCCCAGCAATAAGGCTATGGTCACCCTTTAACAATTATTATGTCCAGAAAAGTGAGGAAAGAGGAAAAACCACATGGGGAAAACCCTCCCTCAAGAAAGGACAAGGCACAAAATTTTAAATATGTATTCAACATATCTTCATATTCACTTTAATGATCTGAATGAACTGCTTCTGGATGAAGGACTTGCTGAAGAAATCATGAACTCCATGATCATGCGCTAGAGTGTAGAACCTGCAAGAAGGAAGAGGAGAGACTCCTTGTATCTCATCATCTGATGAAGTAGGAGAATTATATGAATTATTCTTGCTGCTGTCAAGCTCTGATGTACAAACATAATATTAAGTGGAAAAGAGATATGTGCACACTCCTTCCCAAAGAGTACCAAAATTAAGACAATTTATTTCACACTCAATTCCCTAAATAGCTGCAAAATTGTGATGTGAATCACATGTCAATATTCAATATAATGAAGCACCTTTCCTGATCTGATATGAGGTTGATAAAACTCTGATATATCAGAAATATTATTATATGGAACAACAACGATAAAGGCTTCAATGGCTCCATGAGGATATAGAGCTAGACTAGGAAAATTATGAGCAATTAGGGAAAACTGATAGGTGTAAAAATATGAATGATAGATGGGCATAAGATCTGAACCATAAGTGTTTATAATATATCCAAACATGTTTAATATTAGTCCAAATATGACTAATTTCATGGATAAACAGCCACTGAAAGATAGGAAAGACTTCAAACCATGTAAGATAAATATCACTGCATAAGAGACCAGTGAGGAATCAACTAGTGAACTTGGAATTTGTATAGTCTTAGGATTATTCAGAGGTATGGTAGATGGTATGGACGGTGGTATGTTATGTGTATCAACCTGCAAATATGCTTCTAAATCAGAAAAGAATCACATATAAGCATATTAGTAGACTCATGGGAATACACTGGTAATGAATCCTCTGTATGAAAGGAGGAAAGAATGAGATGTTCACAATCTTCAAGGAGGTTCTGAGTATTGATGCCAATATCAAAGGAGGAGACTCTAAAGCACATGATATCAAGTAAGGTAAGTGGTATGAAACAAATAAGGCTTGATTTGGCTAAGCAAACATCCTGGAAGTCACTGGATTGCGCACCATCAATGAGAGAGGTATGCACAAGGTGTGAAGAATCTGGCACATAGATCTCAGAATCTAAGATATGAGATTTACAGAAAAATGAATGGGTTATAGGATCATCATAAATATCAATATAATCTCCATATGTTACTTATTTTTCATCAATAGTATCACAAGAAGAAAAATCACCTTCAAGAGACACAGAAAAAGATGGCTCTTCAATATTTGCTTCTTCATTGAAGGAGGAAGCATTCGAATCAAGGAGAGTAGAAGAAACATGAAATGTATGAGAAAATTCTTCATCATGATCAAATTCATGAAAGAATGTAGAGGCCAAGAAATCTTGAGATAGAGAACAAGAGGAGATGCTAGGTCTGCTCTGTTGGAGACATCTACCATCATACACACTCTTTCGGTCAAATTGGCCTAGTTAAACCACTATCCTAAGTTTAAATGACATCAATGGAGCATTAATTTCCATCATCCAATCACACCCATGCCTTCCTACAGTCAAGGAGGCTAACTTAGCCTTCTCCTACAGTCAAGGAGGCTAACTGGAGCACTCCGGGGGTGATCTGAGTGATATTAATGCACCTAA
>LPNX011235568.1:99201-124684 GCA_001517045.1 Pseudotsuga menziesii
CCTTGGATATTTTGGAAGAAATACTAGATTACCAGAGTGATCCATTCGCTCCCCATGATCTAGATCTTCCAGCAAATTCCTGCAGGATTGCATGCACCAAAATTCAGAATTTTGAAGAAGAAGAAAACTGTGCATCTACCGTCTCGGTTGACCATAATTTTGGATCTGATATGAACCTTATTGGATCTGATATGATATTATTTGGATATGATATGATATTTATTGGTTCAAAATTTCAGGTTCATAAACCTTCAGTACTGCTTGTAGCTGTTCTCATCAACGGTGTGAAGAAACAAGTACCGCAAGTCTCCTACAAAACTGTTGCTGGGGATTTGATTTCATTTCACAGTTTTGGATCTGTTGTGAACTTATTTAGATCTAATTTACATTCTGATATGATATTATTTTGTTCATATTTTAAAATTCAAAAGCCTTCAGTCATGCTTGTAGCTGCTCTTACCAATTCCGGTGTGAAAAATCAAGTACCGCAGTTCTTCTTCAATTTTGCTGATGGGGATTTGGTGTTAGTTTCCTCTTATGAGGTTGTTGATATTTTATTTTTTGAATCATTAGATATTTCTGAAGCTATATCAGATTATGGAGCTCAACCATTCGCTCTCCAGAGTCCCAGGGATTCTCTACTTTTGGTCACAAGCTCATCTCCTCACAGAACTAGTAAAGAGGAAGACATTTTGCATCCGCTTGGACACTTGCTCCTAAGATTTGGGGCTGATTTTACCACTCATGGTTTTCTGTTCAAGGCTGCACCATATCAGTTTCTTGAGTGTTCCACACATGGTTCGAATCCTCAAGAACCTTTTCTCTCTCTTCAGATGATTTCAGTTACTCTACATGGGTCCAATTTTCACCGTGCAGCTATTTATATTTCTAATTCAGTTGAGTGCATTGTTCTTCTTCCAAAGTGGAAGATTCCTCCAGACATATTCATTTAGTTTGGATTTAGAGTTTCACATGCACAGTCTCAGGATGCTGCTGCATAGAAGAACCAATTCTTGATTTACTGCTTAGTTTGAGGGGGGGTATTTTTCCCATGAGGTTTTCCCCGTTTCCTTGGTTATATTAAGCAGTTACTTTATTGTACAGGGTGACCTATGGCCTTAATTGCCAGGGCCCTAGCATTTTTATGCATATATGTTTTCTAACTCTTCTTGAGTATAGCTTAAGGGGGGGTGTTGGAGACATCTACCATCATACACACTCTTTCGGTCAAATTGGCCTAGTTAAACCACTATCCTAAGTTTAATTGACATCAATGGAGCATTAATTTCCATCATCCAGTCACACCCACGCCTTCCTACAGTCAAGGAGGCTAACTGGAGCACTCCGGGGGTGATCTGAGTGATATTAATGCACCTAATTGCTAACTGGTGGTTACAATCAGTTCAACCTGTCAGTTACAATCAGTTAAGGCACCTCCATTCATTAAATATATTATTTAATGATTATTTATTATTATTTAATGAATTGGAGTCAACAAGGTGCCTCCACCAACTTCTGATGGTCAGTTCAACTTCAGTTAACTTCATCAGGGTTCATTGGAGTCATGCAGGACTAGCACTTGATGGTTGGATTGCTATGACATGTGTTTGATCTCCTTCAGTTGAGATTCAGTCATTTATTGCACTCCGACTTCAGTTAGGGTTTGGTGATTCAATTAGGGTTTTAGTCAAGTGGTTAACTGAGTGAGATTGCATGGAAAAGAGTCAGTTAAGCTAGACTCACT
This sequence comes from Pseudotsuga menziesii, assembly GCA_001517045.1. Classification (NCBI taxonomy): domain Eukaryota; kingdom Viridiplantae; phylum Streptophyta; class Pinopsida; order Pinales; family Pinaceae; genus Pseudotsuga; species Pseudotsuga menziesii. The sequence goes on from LPNX011235568.1 coordinate 100,946, forward strand.
CATTGAATTCGAATTGTCCCTTAGGTATTCAAATTCTTCATGGAGTTAAGCTATTGCTCTGCATGGATATTGTAACCCTTTATTGTTTATTAAATATACAGAGAGGATACCAATTTTGGATCCCGATTATTTCCAATTCATGAGTATTTGTTAATTATTCTTTGATGATTTTGATTCCTAGTTCCTAGATCATGTGCAAGAATTAATATGCTCCATGCTTCATCTTCTATTTCTTGCAAACCAAAAGCTTTGTTCAAAATTTTCCAAAGCTCAAATGGAAATTCACCAGATTCTATGAGATGATGTATATTTGGAGACATTGCCAAGTAGATGATTCCATAAGCTCTATCACAATTATTAATCCAATCAATATTCTCTTCATAAGACTCAGGTTCACTCAATACACCAATGGAGACATCAAAGAGACATTGCCTCTTCAAGTATGCGCTCATCTTTGGCTTCCAATTAGCATAGTTGAAAGGAGATAGTAGAGGAACTTTTGAATCCACATAGAAGTTGTTGATATCCTCTAGGAGATACTCTGTGCAAACTACAAAACAAACCAGGAGAAAATCTTGTAATCTAGACAAGCTCTTCTTCAGAGAGGGATAGGAGACTGGATGCGCTCCTCAACTATGTAGAACTTGATCAACCTTGCTGCTCTAATACCATGTAGAAGATGGAAAGGTTGTGATCCTTGTAGCTCTGATACCATGTAGAAATAATAGATCAATGCTATGATAAATGATGCTAAGAAGAAGCAAAGGAAATATATCTTGCTACTAAGAATTCTCACAAGCATACACAGGAAAAATAGAGACAAAAAAAGAGACTGAATCACATGAATAAAGAGATGAATATTGGTGTGTATCCTTCCATTGAATAATGATGAATAATAGTGTACATAAATAGTAAATCCCTCATAGGAAAATCAAGTTGTATGGATACAACTCATAAATCTCAAAAAGGATGACTTAACAAAATATAGCAAACCCCCATAGGTGGCTAAAGCACTTCCCAAATCTATCAAGGACCTCACGAATTGGAGAAAGCATGAGTGAGTTGTCAAGGAGATGGAAAAAACATCATGCTAATCCTAGAAAATTGAGGAAAATTCATTAAGGTTGAGTTGGAAACAAAAGGACCCAGTTTCCTAGTTTAACTACATTTACCTTATCCATAGAAAAGCAGAAAAAGCGGAATAAAGTAGAATCTGCTGTAAAGTGTTGTATACTAATTCTAGATGGTCAAAAGGTGGTCAAGATCAAACCAAAATTAGAAATAAATCATTCCTAGGATATAGATGGCATGTATTGACTTTAAGGTGGAGGTGGATGCCAACTAATTAAGCTAGTGGGTGAATAATTAATCAAATAATTATTAATTATTTTATTCTAAGTTATGAGTGGGTTTAATATATTCCAACACAAATAGGGTATTTGAGCACATTATTGAGTTAGAGGAAGGGACTCAAGAAGTTATCACCACTCGTTACAACATCCCAAGAGGTATAAAGATGAGATAGAGAGTACAATCAAGGAACTACTCAAGCTAGGGTACATCAAACCTAGCTCTAATCCTTTTGCATATTCAGTAGTGCTAGTAAAGAAAAAAGATGGAACCTTACGCATGTGCATTGATTACAGGGCACTCAACAAGAAGAACATAAAGAATAGGTATCTCATCCCTAGGATTGATGATTTGATGGATGAACTACAGGGGGAAAAGTGTTTTTCGAAGATTGATCTCCACTTAGGGTACCATCAGACTCGGGTCGGGGAACAGGATGTTCCAAAGACCACTTTCTATTGCCACTATGGACATTATGAGTTTCTAGTGATGCCATTCGAGCTCACTAATGCACCAACTACTTTCTAGTCATGCATGAACCATATCTTCAGGACTCAATTACATAAGTATATTTTGGTATTCTTCGACGACATATTGATATACAGTAGAACTTGGGAAGAACATTTGAGACATCTAGATGAAGTACTTGGAATTCTATAGGAGCAGTCACTATAAGCCAAAATGTCCAAGTGTGATTTCGGCATGCAGGAGATGTTATACTTAAGGTATGTGATAGGGGCCTGTTAACAACCTCTAACTAGCAGAGTATCAAAGGAAACATGGTGAAGAGAAATGATAGTTGTTTGAACTTTGGTTAAATATAACAATGTGAATGTATGGTAATGGGTGCATAAACGATGAAATCATCACATAATCCAATGGTGTAGAACGAGGAGGTAAAGATCAATGGTTTATAATAGATCCGCTTTGTGAAGATGCACGGAAGATAAGGGTATGCGGAGATAGTTAATAGGGTGCGAAGATATATGGTCATGAAATTGGGTCGACAAAATCTACGGTTGACAAGAAGTCCGCTCCATAAAGTTGAGCGTTGTTAAAAACGAAAAGGCCCAGCGGAATGTGTACATGTAAGTTAATCCAACGGCTTGAAAATAAAGTGGAAATTCATCAACGGTCATCATCGGGTCCAGGGGATAGAGTTGCACGACGGTTGGAGTAGAAAGGAAGTAGTGGAATTGAAACCGTGATACACGTAGCAGCCTGTGGTACATTCCGCGGAGAAAAGTGGTTTAAGCAAAACCACTAAAAGGAGTCTCCGGAATGGACTTCTATATAAGCGAAGTTGACTTATTTGAAGAATCATTTTTTATTGTACATGCCGGGATGAATGAAAAGGACTTCCCACCACCCTTTCACAATCAACTTCGAGTATATGCAATTACAGTCACAAGTAAGTCTCAAATACTCGAGCTTTATTCATATAATTATCGTCGTTTTTCTATTATGGATAAAGAGAAAGGGTTAGAAGGTTTTAAACAAATTTCGGATGAAAGAGAAGAATTCCTGGTTGATAGAGATAGAGGAGTATATGACCCATTCCTGTCTGTGGGAAATGTATTGGTTATTAAAGAAAGATTGTGGCGATATAATTTGCAGGGAAATGACATTTTAAATGCCTGTAAGTCATTTCTATATCATTTTACCATTGAGCAGACCCTACACTTTCCTGAATTCGTCAAGTGGTGTGCAGTTAATTATTCGTCTTCTGAGAGAGTCATTGTGAGCCATTCCACGTCCAGGATATTGTGTAGAATTGATGCAGAAGCTATCCGTGGATTCCTGAATTTGCCCGATAATTACCCCGATAGTCGTGAGTCTGTAAACGAGTTTGTTTTGGCTGAAATGTACATAAGTTGTAAAACTGAAGTTCGGTGTAAATTCTTGTCTAGAATTCTTAATGAAGGTCAGTCACTAGAAGGTCTCTTTTTGCCATATCATATTCACATCTTCAAGGAGGAAGTTCAATTGGTTGTGTCTTTGGTATGTCAGGTTTTAGGTCTAGATGATGACTATCATGTTAGTGAAGTTGTTTTGGGTTTCTTATTAAAGATGAGTTCAATTAGTCTTGGGTCTAAGTCCCAGCCGGTCCATGTTTTCAGTCTGGATGAATATCTAGCAGAGGCTATCCATATCCAATTGGTCAAGTTCTCAAAAGTCAGATTTTTCAAGTATCAATCATATTTGCTGAACATGCTATTATGTTTGAATGTAACTGAATTGCAGTTCTTGAGTACTATATTCTCTTCAGATTTTCCTAAGCAAATCAATATCTTCGAATTTGTAAATTTTATTATGTCAGAAATATATAAGTTGTTGTTTGATGAAGCATTGCCCAGAGTATTGGAAGAAATGAAGAGTATGATGCAAGCGTCACCTAAAGATAGGATTGGAGATTGGTTCTTGTACAAAGACTTTATAGTTCTGATATTATACGGTTTCACTGGAGAACCTTACAGGTTGCATGCTTTCCTTACCCCCAGGATCTTTGCATTGGAATACATGAGACAAAGATTACATGCAGAACGGGAACATTTCAGGGCTTTCAAAAAATCCTCCAATATCAAATTCCCCCTCAAAGTTGGTTCCTTCATTTTTAAAAACAAGGGTGCCCTGGTGTTTATAGAGAAATTATTGGAAAGTATGGATTTTCAAAGGGAACAAAGGGTCAATTATGATCCTTATCATATAATTTCTCTAAGAAAACAAGCAAATAAAAATAAACCATTTGACCACCAGGATATTGAGGGTTTGAAGGAAGTATCCAATTTGTTTTACTTTGTGGAAATTCCAGGATCCGATGAAAATATAAGCAGTGGATCAGTTGCAGTGTCTCAAATGCCAGATAGTTCTAATATTTTGATTAAAAGAAGTTTTTCTAAAATTGAAAGTATGGAAATAGATGAAGACAATTCACATAAGAAGACCAAAATATCTCAAGATGATAAAATTTCAAGTGAAGTAGTTTCGGATGAATTGAAAAGAGTTGCTTTGATTCCTAAGAAATATGTACAGATGAATCAATTTTCTTTTGAAAGTGTAGATAATGCTGAATTAGGTCCATTTTTTAAATCTAAAGAAGAGTTCATGGCTAGCTATGTGGAAAAGCAGAGACAGTCCCTAGAAGAAACCAGAAATCTACTCCCACGAGTGAGAAGTCTGAATAATCCAAAGACTTCCCTGATTTCTACTTGGGACGTAGAAAGAAATACTTTAAAACTAGCTATGGTAAGTGATAAGAAAGTGGCTGAAATGGAAGTGAGATTAGACAAAATTAGTGTACCTGATAAAATACAGTTGCATAAACAAACAAGAGATATTATTTATTCATATTTATTGCATGCTATAGTGAAAATTAACAAGTTGCAAGTTTTGGTTGACAAATTAGAAGTCCAATTAAAACACGAGAAAGTTGAGAACAAGGCAAATTCTATTCAAATAAATAAATTGCAAGCAAATATCGTAAGCTCAGGGGATGAAACAGGAAACACCCAAGCCATCAGAAGACTTTTAAGAAAAAGATAATGCCCTCTAGGTACTAAAGAAGAAGTTAAAAATCCCGAGTTCAGAACATGTTCAGTCATCAAAGCTGTTAGCATTATAGGAGGAGAAGGATAAGATTCATCAAGAGATGATGGAGTACAAACGAAAGACTGTGAAATTGCAAGAATAAAAGAACAAATGGGAAACAGAGCGAAATGAGTTAATAGCACAAATTTCACGGTTGAAGAAAGACCAAAATGATGAAAAAGAGATTATGGAAGAACTAATGAGCCAGACTCCGACTGATGAAGATTTAACTATTGTAAATATTGAAAATCCTTTGAATGATTTTTCTGCTGATGATTTATTAGTGCCCATGTCCCAAGTCAGCTTGAAAGATGTAGAGATAAGAGAATTAAAAGAAGAAAATGAAAAAATCAAATCTGAGTGGACCAAAATGGTTGAAAGCAAGAATAAGATATTATAGGATAAAGGTCAATTACAAAAGAAGCTTAATGAATTAAAAGAAAGGAATACAGGAAAGGGTCCTCTCTAGGGAGCTAAACACATAATCTGGGATACATTGTCTATGGAAATTACTAAGTTCAGATATTATTTGAATTTCATTGATGATCAAAGTACATTGGTTAATTTAGCCAATCAAAGATTGAAATTAGTAAATGAGACCATGGAGAGGAAACCCTTAAGCACAACTCAAAATGCACTGAATTTCTTAAATTCATTAACCTATAAAAAATTACAAGATATAGGAATCAAAGACAGAGTGGAAATGGTACTGTGGTCAAAAAGGTTTATTCATAAACATCATCTTATGAAGACAGTACAAGATAAGGTTTATTCATAAACCTCATGTATTAATATTTTCAGGCATGCTTTTAAAGAATTGTTTGAAGATGGCCTTCCTTCTTTCTGGGAAGAAGAAGGACGAATTTTTTCTCAAGAACACTATCACAACCTGCTAGTGCAAAGCCGTATGGATCACTCTAAATTTGATGATTTGGTAAAGGGGCTGACGGGAAAGGTCATCGTGGAAAAATTAATAGAAGACTTCGAGATATTGCAGAAATTTCTAATCGTCAGAGAAGGGCTGCCTACTATGTTTTATGAAACCTATATGGATCTGGAAGTGTCTATTCGGGAAATTATTGAGTACAATATCCCAAGCGCAAAACAATGGAGAGCCATGGAAATATTTGGAAACACAAATTATATTCTTCATTCGTGAAAACAGGTGTTGCGCGCTATGGAGCTGCTTCTTCAAGCCTTGTTGTTACCGAGTTGATTTTAATTAAATGATCTGTTATGAGGATCGAAGCAAGTAGTTTATTCCTATTTGTTAGGGATATAGTTACAAAGACTTTGATTAAGCAGATCATTCAGTTATTAAATCTTCTTGGAAGAAGAAATAATTTATGTATATATTTGCATTTACTTTATGTAATGGGGGTTGGAACCCATATGTTGATGAATGTTTTTCTTTGAGGACATATAATTTTTGAAAGAACAAAGTTGATTGCATGAGGGCTATGAGAGATTCTTGTGCTATTTGCATTACAGTCTGTATTTTTTTTCCTTTGTGATCATTTTTCCAGTGTTACATTCCATTTTGTTTTCCTCATATCTGAAACATAGTATTGAATGGTTGGAATTCATACTTGTTATGCTCTAATTATTGTTTCAGATATTTCGTAAATGTTTCTACTAAAGTTAATATGGAACTCATCTTTTGATTCTCTATATTGATGGACTATTCTTTATTTTTTCCTTTCCACCTGAACTCAATGAATGACTGTAATTAAGTGGTTATCTCGCCTTTGATGAAATCTCATGCATGCAATTTTGTGATACCTTTATGTATATGTGACTCCATTTCCCAATGATTATGTGTATCGTTTCAACCATCCATATGATTTTCAAGTGTTGATTTTATATTTGGCCTTGTTAAATTTATATTTGAGAGATCCCTCTCTGGAAAGGAAAGCCAATTTCTTTCTGAAGTGGTTTTTGCCGTTACCTTTGGGATTTACCTTTACAACCTGGGTACATTCTGAGTGTCAACAAATTGGCGCCGTTGCCGAGGACGAAAGTGCAAATATTCCCTGGGAAGAACGACAGAGTATGAAGACCAAGAAAAGATTTTTGTGGGAAAACAGGAATTTTTTGTCTGTAGAAAAGGTTGTATATTTGCCCTGGCGATTCCATTGTAAAATTTTTCAAATTTTAAAAAAGTCATTCTGGCTTCGACGAGACACACACGAGGTAATTCTGATACTGAAATTTTAAAGAGTTTGGAAGATCCAGAAAGGTTATTTAAGAAGAAGGATAAAGAAAAAATAGATTTTCCTTTGTTTGGTGAATCATCTTCTCAAGATTCTCCTAATATTTTTGATCCAGAATGGGAAGTTAATGTTGGAAGGAGTTTGTTGAAAACCAAGTCTGAGTCTGATCTTAAAAATACTGAATTTAATTTCCATAGACTAGAATCTTATTTGCTGGATTCCCTTTGGAGAGATTTACAACAGTCTGCGAAAGTTGAAACACTTACTGTTCAAAACACTCAAAAGTTTTCAGTTCCTCTGAATCCACCTAGACCAATGGCAGCCATATTTGCTCCCTTGAGTTTTCCTGCTTTATTACATGGCCTTCCTCAAAATTATTCCCAAAGAATTTCCTTATTTGATGGAGAAGGTGACATAATCGCAAAACAACACATGGCTAAGTTTGAAGATTTTGTGGACTTGGAAGAAGTTGATTATGCGGATGTTAAAATGCGGTTATTTGCTCAAATTTTATCAAGTGAGGCAAAGAAATGGTTTAAATATTTTCCAGATGGGTCTATATTGAATTTCCAAGCTTTCCAAAATGCATTCCTAGACATATGGGATGACAAACAGAACCCTTTGTAGCTCTTGTCACAGTATAATAGTCTCAAAAAGGGAGGTTTTGAATCTGTTCATGAATTTTCAAGTAGATTTATGAGGTTTATAATTCTATTCCAGAAGACATAAAACCTTCTACAGCTGCTGCTAAACTGCATTATGCTGGAGCCTTTGATAATGACTTTGCATTTTCATTGAGGGAAAGAAAATCAGCAACTCTTGTTGCAATGTTTACAAATGCATTAGAAGTGGAAGCGAATATGATGGCAAGTGGAAAAATGAAACACAGGGACATTGATAGGAGGAAAAAGGAAGAAAATTTTCCCTCTACTTCTTCTACCACTAATATCAAAGTTGAAATGATGTTGAAGATGATGGAGAAGTTGATGGACATATTGACTATGGATAATAGGGTGTTCAATAGAGAACAAGTCGATCCTCAAATCAGGAATCCTAATTTTAGAAGACCAAATCCTCCTATTCTTCCACAAAATAGGTAGAGAGACATGAGAAACCCAAGAAATCAAGAAGAACAGCAAATTCGACCACTGTTTCCTAAGAATTATGTCGCTGATGAAGAAGATCCTACTGAAAATGAAATTCATCTTTTTGGAGAACTAGATTCAGAGATGTATCTTACTGAAGAAGAACATAACATGTTTGCACAGGAAGATGGGAATGAAGAATTTGAGAGGGAGACAGAACAGTATCAAAGAGGTTACCTACATGCCATGGATGATGTACAGAGGAAGATCAGATTGAGAAACAGAGAATTTTTTATAAATAAAGGGAAGGCAAATCCAAACCAGCCTTCCACTAGTTCTCTAAATGTAGAAAAGGGAAAAGAAATGCAAAAGGAGTCTGTTGTAAATAAAGAAGTTGAGAATGAGATACAAAAAAACAAAGGAATGAAGCAAGTAACCCCAATTGATGTAGAAAGAGTTGGTTCTAGTTTCAATTTGCAAAATGAAATTTCAAAATTAAAAATTTCTATTCCATTTAATGAGTTGTTGAGAAACAGTGAATATAGAAATAACATAACAAAAATGGTCAAAAGTCAAGAGGAATTGCAATATGATATTTTGGAATTGAATGATGATAATCCTACTATTTCATTTGGGTCGAAAGTTGAAAATTTAGAAAATGAAGAAGTCCCTTCTTTTTATTTGAGTTTGAATGTGCATGATATGGTAGTCCATAATGCTATGCTAGATTCGGGTGCATCACATAATTTAATTCCAAAGGGAGTAGTTGAAAGTCTGGGATTGGAAGTGACAAGACCCTATAAATATTTGTATTATTTTGATTCCAGAAGAGTAAAATGTATTGGTTTGATTAAAGATATGGTAGTAACTCTGAATAAATTACCATCTAAGACCATAGTAATGGATGTGTTAGTAGCAGATATCCCACCCAAGTTTGGAGTATTGTTGTCAAGGTCTTGGACTTCAAAGTTGAAAGATAGTTTACAAATGGATATGTCATATGCCACTATTCATGTTCAAGATGGAAGTAAGAGGTTGTATAGTGAAAAAAGAACTCCTTATGTAGTGAGCAATCAAGATAAACCTAAAGTTTATCATTAATATGCTGTTGATACTGATTTGGGGTCTTCCATTTTCTTTAATGATACTGTCCCATATGATCTAGAAGCTACATTGCAGATGAAGCTCGAGGGAAATAAGAAAGAAGAAGTGATGGAACAAGATGCTTTGGAAGCAAAACAAAAAAGAGAAGGTTTGTGGACTATGTACTTTGATGGATCTATGGAAAAAATAGGTGCTGCAGCTGGTGTGTATATAATTTCTCCTATCAGGGATTTTAAAGCTTTATCATATAAATTAACATTTGAATGCATGAATAATGTAGTGGAATATGAAGCTTTATTACTTGGGTTGCATGCTTTGAAAGATTTGGGAGCACAGAGGATAAAGGTTTTAGGAGATTTAGAATTGGTGATAAACCAAATGAATGATAGTTACCAAACCAGGCATCCCCGAATGAGGGCTTATAGGAACGAAGTATGGGATATGATTGGCAACTTTTTTACAGAGCATATGATTTAGGTCGTTTCCAAACATGAAAATACTGTAGTAGATTCTTTGGAAGTAGCTGCTGGAAAATTCAAAACCCCTATTGCTAGTCAGAAATAATATCAAGTGGACATTGTGAACAGACCATATATCCCGATAATTCTAAATATTGGTAGGTATTTGAAGATGACATGTAGATCAGAAGGTTTTTAGAACTATCGGGAGAATTTGTAAATACTCATATTGACACCGAAAATGACAATAGCGAGAACTTTCATGATGATGAAGAACCTGAAAAAGAAACGGATGGTGCTGAAAAATTAAAGGGAACCTTAGGAGGAAAAGATATTATTCAATTAAAAAATAATTTTATACCAAGAGGTTTGATTCCTTTGGAAAAACTTTTTGATCAAAATGATGTTGCTAAGAATCCTAAAGTGAAGCCTATTGAGAATGCTGTTGAAGATAGGAATATTGGTACCGAGGAGAATCCCAAGATTATAAAATTATCCAAAAATTTGACTGTAAAAGAAAAAGAGGAATATTTGAATTTAATGAAAAATTATACATATGTGTTTGCTTGGAGTTATGAAGGTCTTAAGGAGTATGATACATCTATAATACAGCATACTATTCCTATAAAACCTGGGGAAAAACCTTTCAAACAGAAACTTAGAAGGATAAATCCTAAATTGCTTCCCATTATTGAGAAGGAAATTAAAAAATTATTTGATGCCAAAATCATTGTGACTCTAAGATTTTCAAAGTGGGTTGCAAATTTGGTTCCTATTAGAAAAAAGAATGGAGAAATAAGACTGTGTATAGATTTCCAGAATTTAAATAAAGTTTCTATGAAGGATAATTATCCCTTGCCAAAGATGGATCATATACTGCAGAAGGTAGTTGGAGCTGAGAGAATTTCAATGTTGGACGATTTTTCTGGTTACAATCAGATCAAAGTATTACCTGAAGATCAAGAAAAAACTGCATTTACTACACCTTGGGGCACTTTTATGTATGCAAAGATGCCTTTTGGCTTAATGAATGCAGGAGTTACTTTTCAGCGAGCCATGGACATTGCTTTTGCTGGAGAAATTGGGAATTTTGTGGTAATTTACATGGATGACATCACAGTCTATTCAAAATCTGACAGAGAACATATTCATCATCTAGAAAAAGTTTTCATGAAGTGCAGGAAATTTGGTATATCATTGAACCCAAAGAAGTCCAATTTTGCATTGGAAGAAGGAAAATTGTTGGGCCATATAATATCTAAAGACGGAATAAAAATTGATCCTGAAAGGGTAAGCACAATTTTAAAGGTAGGAGAACCCAGGAGTAAAAAGGAAATACAATCATTTTTGGGTTAGGTGAATTTTTTAAGGTTTGTGCCTAGTTTTGCTGAAATCTTAATGAATATCACAAATATGCTGAAAAAAGGTCATGAGATAAAATGGAATGCGAAAGCTAGGAAGTCGTTTTGGGAAATCAAACAAGCAATCTCAAATGCTCCAGTGTTGGTGAGTCCATATTTTTCAAAAGATTTCTCAGTATTTTCGTATGCTTCAGAGTATACCATTGCAGCAGTTTTATTGCAGAAGAATGACGAGAACATGGAGCATCCCATAGCATTTTTCAGCAAGACGTTGAGGGATGGAGAATTGAAATATGACATCATGGAGAAACAGGCATATGCTTTAGTCAAGGCATTGAAAGATTTCAAAGTATATATTCTACATTCACATGTAATCGCACATGTTCCAACTACTGCAGTGAAAGGAATTTTGACACAACCTGATCCAGAAGGTAGAAGGGCAAAATGGATAGCTACATTACTAGAGTACGACATAGAGATAAAGACTACTAAGTTGGTTAAGGGACAAGGATTAGCGAAAATGATGACAAAGTCAAATTGTGAATCTTTACAAATTAATTTCTTATCTCACCAGTTTAATCAGTTAGATATAGAGGTGGAAGTAATGATTGATTTTGTGACGTCTCCATGGTACTCTGACATTGTTTATGTCCTTCGAAATTTACGAGCACCAGTAGGATTGAATAAGTCAAGGGAAAGGTTAGTAAAATTGAAAGCTGCCAAATTTTGTATTATAAATCAATATCTTTATTGGAAAGACCCCGGAGGTGTGTTACTAAACTGTCTTTTGGAAAAAGAAGCTCAACATACAGCCAAAGAATTTCATTAAGGAGATTGTGGAGGGCATCATTCTTGGAGGGTGACTGCAAATAAAATTCTAAGAGCAGGCTACTATTGGCCAACATTATTTTCAGACATATATAAAGAAACCAGCATGTGTCATCAGTGTCAAATTTTTGATGGTAAAAGAAAGGTACTCCCTCTCCCTTTAAATCCAATAACAATAGAAGCTCCCACTACTACATTTCGACCAAAAATCCGACGGCAGGATTGTCGGATTTTCGACACTTCCCTGTCGCATGTACGACACTATGATTTTTTTTAAGCGTCAGAAACTTGTCATCGGTTATTCGACATCGTTCGAAACCGTCGGTTAAGCGACACCTTAGTTTACCGTCGGTTAAATGTAAAGCGTCGGTTAAGCAACAGCCTTTCTTCGACGGTAGTGAAATTTTTTTAAGAAAATAACCTTCATGTCGTCGGTTAAGCGACAGCAGGGCCATCGGATAAGCGACAGTTAGTCAATTTTTTTTTTTTAAATAACCTTCATGTCGTCGGTGAAGCGACGGATATAAACTGTAATCGTCGGATAAGTGACATGAAGTGCCGTCGCTTAAGCAACGGGTATAAAGAGTACGCGCGGATAAGCGACGGTTAGTCAAATTTATTTTTTTTAAATAACGTTCATGCTGTCGGTGAAGCAACGGATATAAACTGTAATCGTTGGATAAGTGACATGAAGGTCCGTCGCTTAAGCGATGGATATAAAGAGTACGTGTCGGAAATGCGACATGGAGAATCGTCGCTTAAGCGACGGAAGTGAATTTTTTTTTTTTTAAATATTTGCATATTGGTTATATTTATAACAGGGGTAGATTCCAAAATTTTGGGATTCTAGTCATACATGAAAGAAAAATGCAACTAATAAATAGTCTCACAACTGATAGGAAACATAAGTCCACCATGAAAGCTAGGTGACACAATTGATTAGCATAAACCATTCCATTAGTGAAGAAAAGTATTATACATGGCAGAAACTGAAGTAAATGGAAACTTTTAAATCCTAAGCACATCTAGATGTTTTCTTTTCCGGAACATTTATTTGACTTCCCTATCTGCATAGAGTTTTACACAAGTTTCCCACCATTCTTCAAATTTGTACAAGGATTGGTCACATTTAAGCATTGAAGTCGGGGAATTGACATAGATCAACAACCAAGAATCTTGACACGATATTCTGCCCTTTTGCTTGGTTGGACATTATTACAATTATATTATATTATCTTATATTTGAGCAATTAATGCATCCCTCTCCAACATGCACTCATCATGTCTATTACAACAATTACCTCCTAGTCTATGGTCGTTGAACAACAAAGCTTTAAATCAATCCAAATTGAAGAAATTTGGTGCTATGTTGGGGGTGTTACCCTCCCTCTTTGCATGGATGTCAGGGTAAATATTTGAGGCCATTTCCCTGCCAGTAGCAATATCATGAAGCTATGAGGCAACTGTTTTGGTCACTTTGAGCTGATCTAGGATCGCTCTGGAGATTTATTTCAAACCTGTGAATAGAATGTCTGTCTAAGAAATCATTTCAGAATGTTTATTTAGTAAACAAGAAAGCAACCTTATTTCCTGAAGTCTAGGTATGTTGGGGTCAGCAAACAATATTTCTGGACATCTACAGCAGCTATACTACTCTAGAATATACAAATATATAGGAAAATTTTCCCCAAGCAGACCATCAAATATCATGGTCATCAATGCACCTTTTGATTGTGATCAATATGGTAGTTACATCTTGCTAGAGAGGATTGGAAAATTTTCATTATTGTCGATGTATTAATGAACTTTCCAAATTAAGAATCCTGAAGATTATTTTACATGGAAGAGTCTTGGCCTCCTATTCACCATTTCGTTCAAGGTGATGAAGACAGGGGAGGTTTTAGAATAATACTTGACCACATTATCTATTGAATGAGCCTCAATGACATCACATAACTTTCCAATAATATATTTCACATAATACTTCCCATCAGTTGTTCTATACTTTCCTAAAACCCAACAGATTACTTTTAAAAGAATAGATGGAAGTTTTGGCTCTCAGTGTTATCTGTAAATATAAATCCATACCAGAAGATATCAATTGGCTATCTGTAATGTCCCGGTTTTGACCCCGTTGCATTAGATGTATATGATGTGTATATTGTAAATGATCATGGTGTGGAGTTAAAGGCCAAGGCCCCACCATTGATCAATCACGTTATGTTTTGGATTTGAGTTTGTCATCGATTGTATATCGGGGCATGCGGCATATATTATGTTTGCCATCATGTAAATATGCATCATAATTAATTAAATGAACACAACCAGCTATGGTCGCGGCAACTAAATCGAATGGGGCATGATTTTCCCAAGGATAAGGAGGTAAGGGGGGGGGATTTGTCCAACTTTGGCCAAAAGGAGAAAAACCCATGTGTCTTATTCCCTTGTTTTTATTTCCAACCACTCTCATTGAAGAATTATTGCTGGTGGTTGAAGCAGTTAATGATTTTGGGGGCTGGGGTGGCAGGACTGTCAGTCCTCACCCACACGCACACTCTACCCATGATTTTGGCTATTCATCTCCTCACGCGGACATTTCATCTTCACTCCATGAGTTTCTAAACACCCACGAACTACAAATTCGCGTCCTTCCTATTGTTTGTGCATCCACGGACAAAAACGGAGCTGTTTTTCCTCACACAGGGCCTCCATTGTCTGTTCCTTTCTTTGTTGGGTCGGATTGTTTACCCATGCACAGGTATTCTTCTGTTTGGGGTGCACATAGCGAGCTGAGAGCCGTGCTCTTGCATCCACGTCTGACTGTGAAGGGCCATTCACGTTTTTGGCTATCTCACAGACTATTTGGGTCGTTTTTCCCTGCTGTGAGGGGTGCTCACTGATAGATTCAGGGCTGTAGTTTTCCCCAGGTCGTGAATGTAATTACTGTTACGTTTGGGGGCTGTTGTAAATTCGAGTGAGAGTCATTTTGGCCACGATAGGGCCAAGAATGACTCAGGAATTCGTTTTCTTGTTTAGGCTGTGACAGCTGACTTAATTGCCGTAGTGCAATGTTTGGTCTTTGGACTGTGAGAGGAGCAGGGATGTTGGCTTAGATTTGCTTGATAAACCTGGTGGCTGGAAACCACACAGACAGAGCTAGAGGGCTGGCCTTCTTCTCCATCACCCCTGAATAGCACTGGAAGGGAATGCAGGGCCTGAGGGACTGTGTAGCAGAGAAGGGACTGATTCCTTGTGTTGGGCATGGATGGGTGTCTTAGAGGTCAGGCTAGTTCTGGTGTAGGTGTCCTTGGCTCTGTAATGAGCTCACCAGCTTAGCAATTTGCCTTCTCTAACTCCTTAATGACCTGATAAACCCAAATCTGTTATCTTGGCTGTGTGTTTTGTGTATCCTTGGCTACGTGTAAGCCTGTTGTTCCCTTATTCCTTGGAGAATCATGCCTAGCTCGGGGGTGGTAGCGCTACTGAGAGATTAAGGAGCACGCTGGCCTATGGTTGGGTGGAACGTTGCAGCGACGTAGCTGGTTGCGGATCGAATTCATCATAAGATAAGTGATCTTGTGTATTTTACCTCTGCAATTCCATATTTACTGTTAATTAAAATAAAATGAACATGTTGAAGAATGCTTGCTTGAATGAATGATGTTTTCCGCTGTGCTTGGTAGATAATTGCACCTATGCATGTTTAAGCATTTTGTTTTAGCAAATTTTGTGAATTTTCACGTTCATGGGCAGTTAGCCGGGGTGGTTTAAGCCATGGAGTTCGCGTCTTCTTGCCGGTCGGAGGCATGGGGACGTGACAGCATGGTATCAGAGCTTTGGGTTGCAGCAATGGGCCTCTATGGGCCAAGAAAGAGCTGCTGATAGAGGACAGAATTACCCTCTATTTCCAGCAGAATAGCAGTGAGCAGACGGACTCAAAAAAACGGTCTAAGTGTTGAGCGGTCGGGCCATTGGAGGAATTGACTTTCGTCGTTGCGGAAGGTTCCGCGAAGTTCCCGTCCGCCGTTGCGGAAGGTTCTGCGAAGTTCCCGTCCGCCATTGCGAAAGACCAAATCATCAAGTCTTCCGATGGGAGATCCCTCCGATCGCCGACGCGTCAAAAGGGTTCATGGAGTTAACCTCCGTTGTTGCGGGAGAGACAACGATCTTCCCCTCCGCTGTTGCGGACGGCGAAGAGAACCCGTATCCGACGTGAAATTTGTCTGACCGCCAACTGGAGCTACATTCGGCAGGAAGAAGAAAATTTGAAAATTTGAAAATTTGTCTAAGTGTTGGAGAAATCGGAAGGGAAAGTGGTCCGACGTCCGACGTTACAAGAGTCCGTCGACGTTCGACTGTCAAGTGGTTCTAAGTGCTAAATCGGAAGAGATGGTGAAGTGGGCGTTCGTTGTTGCGGACGAATTGGTGAAGTTTTCCATCTGCCATTGTGGAAGCCAAATCCATTTGGCTTCCAATGTGAAATTCCGCCGACGTCCGACGTAAGTGCCAAGGAGGAAGAGGGATTGTTCCGGGAGCCGATTCGACGGAAGGAAGAATGATCCGGGAGCCTATTCGGCGAAAGGAAGAAATATCCGGGAGCCGAGTCGGCGGAAGGAAGAATGATCCGGGAGCCGACTCGGCAGAAGAAAGAATGGTCCGGGAGCCGATTCGGCGGAAGGAAGGAATGGTTCCGGGAGCCAATTCTGCGGAAGAGAGAATGCTTCCGACTTCCGATGTGGAGAGTCATCCGACTTCCGATGTGAAGGAAAGGAAAATTTTGAATTTTTCCATGGGGTTTTCCAGCCGATTTCAACTGTTTCCAGGGGGATTTTTGAGCTGTGAAGCCACAAGGGGGAAAGCCCCCTTGACCCCCGTCGTCCCCTTCAGACAGTCATTCCTTGAGGAAGAAAAATCTAGTGTTTGGGCAAATTGTTATTTTATGGTTATTCCAGGAAAAAGGTAAGTAATGCTGGTTTATATTGATGACTATGTATCTAATAGTGTGTTGCTAACACATTTGCAGAGACATAATCACCTTCCAAGGAAGTATTCCAGGTAGTGCAGTTTGGTAAGTAAGTTGCGATCCAGTATGAGGACCCATGATGGGTATGATGCTCGGGATTCTGATGAGCATGCCCGAGATGCCATGGGAGAAAATGTCCGTAATAGAAATGATGACATTGAGTCTAATGGAAGGAGATTCCAAGAGATGCCATCAGATGTTGCAGCTACTATGAGAAGCTTGATTAAAGCCCAAGAAGAGCAGCATCAATTGAATGCTGCAATGTTGCAGAGTTTGACAGACTTGCACAAGAAGATAGACTCTAGACGAGGTACAGCGAGACCAGAAGGCAGTAAGAGCAGTACTAGGAGAAGGAGAAGAACTTCTAGTGGAACATCCGATTCTAAAGAATCCAGCGGGGATTCAAGCTTTTCTTCTCATAGAAGAAAAAGAAGGAGACACCATAGGGATCGCTCTCGTGACGAATTTAAGAAAGCCAAACCTCCTACGTTTGATGGTGAGGTAAAGACTGGACAAGAGGCTGAAGCTTGGCTTCTTGGGATTAAAAAGTACTTTCAAGTGCATGATTATTCAGGAAACATGAAGGCAAGAGTTTCCATATTCAATATGAATGGGAGAGCATCCATTTGGTGGGAACACTTCAAGCAAGTAAAGAGGATCAGTGAAAGGAGACTTAAGTGGAAGCAGTTCAAGAAGTATTTCAAGCAGAAATACCTATTTGATAGGTATTATGATGACAAGATTAAGGAATTCCATGAGCTGAGACTGGGACAACAGACCATGGAAGAGTATGCAAATAAGTTTTTGGAGCTACTGAGGTATGTCCGGTACATCAGAGATGAAAAGGTAAAGGTCCAGCGTTTTCTAAGTGGACTGCCTCAGTCTTACAAAGATAGGATTGAGTTTTATGAGCCTAGAACTCTAGAAGAAGCAATAAGAAAGGATAAGTATTGCTATGAACAAAGCAAAGGTAAACCTGATTACCATAAGGCATGGAAGGACAAGAAGAACGAGAAGTTTGACCAAAGAAAGAAGGGTTTCAAACCTTCTAGCTTCAGGAATCAGCAGAATCAGCCATCTCAAGCTGCGAGTAAGCCAGTTGGAGTGACCGGAGAAAAGCCTAAAGATCCACAACAGAATAGAGGGCCACTTCAATGTTGGAAATGTGGAGGACCCCACATGCGCATAAATTGTCCACTCGAGAATGAGAGTGCAAGGCCAGCTTATAACGTTCAAGAAGCAGAAACAGTGGGTCAAGTAGCAAGGGCAGTTCCTAGGATTTATGCAGCACTGGAGGACCGTCAGGCAGATCACCAGTCAGCTGTGGTTGAAGTAGCAGGTAAGATTGCTGAGCAATCTGTTTCTATTTTGATTGACCCAGGTTCTACTCACAGTTACATTACTCCTAGAGTAGTGGATATTTGTGCTTTTAAGAAGGTAAAGCATAGGAATTCTTGGTTAGTTCAGCTAGCCACTGCAACTAAGAAAAAGGTTAGTGAAGTGGTAGAGAAGTGTCCATTGGTCATGAATGGATTGGCCACTTGTGTAGATCTGAATGTTCTACCGCTTGGTTCCTATGATGTTCTCATTGGAATGGATTGGTTAGAAGCTCATAGGGTGAAGCTTGATTGCTACAATAAGACTTTTGAATGCCTGAATGAAGAAGGGAACCTAGTAGTTGTGAAAGGCATTCCAAAGGTGATTTCAGTACGGCAGGTTTCAGCAATGCAGTTGAAGAAGTTCTGTAGGAAGGGTTGCGAGTTGTATGCAGCTCAGATTTTGGAGGAAACGAGAGATGAAACTCCGAGGTTGGAGGACTATCGGGTGTTATAGGAATTCGGGGATGTGTTTCCTGATGAGATTCCAGGGCTTCCTCCAAAGAGGGACATTGATTTCACTATTGAACTTGTGCCAGGAGCAGCACCAGTGTCCAAGGAACCCTACAGGATGAGTACACCGGAGATGCTAGAATTGAAGATGCAACTGCAAGAGTTGTTAGAAAAGAAGTATATCCGACCGAGTGTTTCTCCTTGGGGAGCACCAGTTCTATTTGTAAAGAAGAAAGATGGTACACTCAGGTTATGTATTGATTACAGATAGTTGAACAAGGTTACTGTGAAGAATAAATATCCTTTGCCTAGGATTGACGACCTCTTTGATCAAATGAGAGGAGCAAAGGTATTTTCCAAGATTGACTTGAGGTCTGGTTACCATCAGGTAAGGATCAAGGATGAAGACATTCATAAAACCGCCTTTAGGACAAGGTATGGGCACTATGAGTTTGTAGTGGTACCATTTGGTCTCACAAATGCGCCAGCTACATTTATGTGCCTTATGAATAGTGTCTTCAGCAAGTATTTGAACAAGTTTGTTCTTGTTTTCCTTGATGAAATTCTTGTTTATTCTAAGAATGAGAAAGAGCATGAAGAGCATTTGAGATTGACACTGCAATTGCTCAGGGAGCATCAGTTGTATGCAAAACTGAGCAAATGTGACTTCTATAGAGATAGAATTCAGTATTTGGGTCACATTATTTCAGAGGAGGGCACATCTGTGGACCCTGAAAAGATTGAAGCCATTATGAATTGGCCTACTCCAAGAAATGTGACAGATGTAAGATATTTCATGGGACTTGCAGGATACTATAGGAGATTCATTGAGGGATTCTCCAAAGTTGCACATGCCATCACTTCTTTGCAAAAGAAGGGGATGAAGTTCAAATGGACATTGAGGTGTGAAGAAAGCTTCCAGAGATTGAAGGATCTTCTCACTAGTGCACCAGTATTGAAGGTTGCAGATCCAGAGAAAGATTTTGTGGTATGTACCGATGCACGCAGACAAGGGCTTGGAGGAGTCCTTATGCAGGACAACCATGTGATATGTTACGAGTCAAGAAAGCTGAAGGAGCATGAGAAGAACTATGCTACTCATGATCTAGAGCTTGCATCCATAGTACATGCTCTCAAGATGTGGAGACATTACTTTATGGGTAGGAGATTTGAGCTCAGAACAGACCATTGTGGTCTGAAGTATCTATTTGATCAGCCTACTCTGAATGCTAGGCAAGCAAGATGGCTGGAATTTTTATGTGAGTTTGATTTCAAAATCAAGCACATAAAGGGAAAAGAGAATAAGGTAGCTGATGCACTCAGCAGGAAAATGCAAGAAATGCATGTGGCATCTCTTAGTATTTGCCAATCAAATTTGAGGTAGCATCTTGTTAGTCATGTTGCCGGAGACGAATTGTATGAGCAAGTAAAAGAAAAATTGCAACAGCAAAGTCTTGAGAAGAGGTATGAGGGATATAAATTGGAAGGAGATGGAATTCTCACTTATAAAAAAAGAATTTATGTCCCAGATGTAGCATATTTGAGGAGAATTGTCATGGATGAAATCCATCAAGCTCCGTATTCTGGTCACCCAGGATATCAAAAGACAATTGCTACAGCTAGAAAGCAGTACTTTTGGCCAGGTATGAAAAAGGACCTAGCTGAATACATCTCAAGGTGTATGAAATGTCAGCAGGTAAAGGTTGAGCATCAACATCCTGCAGGTTTGTTGCATCCTTTGCCAGTTCCAGAATGGAAATGGGAAGTTATTTCCATGGATTTTATTACAGGATTGCTGATGACTTGGAGACAACATGATTCCATCATGGTTGTAGTAGACAAGTTGACTAAGGAAGCACATTTTATACCGGTTAAGTCTACGTATGAGGCTGGTGACATTGCAAAGATCTTCATGAAGGAGATATTCAAATTGCATGGATTGCCGAAGGCAATAGTATCTGACCGAGATGTCAAGTTCACTTCCAACTTTTGGAAGGGGTTGTTTGCAGATTTGGGTACAAAGATAAACTTCAGCACTGCATACCATCCGCAAACAGATGGTCAGACCGAGAGAGTTAATCAGGTGCTTGAAGACATGCTTCGCATGGATGTAATGGACAAACCAACCAAGTGGGAAGATTACTTACACTTGGTAGATTTTGCTTACAACAATGGACATCAAGCATCCTTGGGGATGAGTCCATATGAAGCTTTGTATGGGAGAAGGTGTAGGACACCAGTGACTTGGGATAATCCAGTGAACAGGATTGTGCTTGGGCCAGAATTGCTCAAGGAAATGGAGCAAGAGGTTGTAAAGATCAGGAAGAACCTGAAAGCAGCACAGGACAGACAGAAAAGCTATGCGGATAAGCATAGGGTGAATAGGGAATTCAGTGTTGGGGATCATGTTTACCTCAGAGTGAGGGCAAGGAAGAGTTCCTTGAAACTTGGAAGTTGTGCCAAGTTGTCACCAAGATACTGTGGGCCGTTTGAAGTGCTTGAAAGAATAGGGCCAGTTGCACATAGACTTGCATTGCCTGCTAGCACTAGAGCTCATAATGTTTTTCATGTTTCTTTGCTTAAGAGATATGTACATGATCCTAACCATGTGATAAATTGGGATGTGATCCAGGTGGAACCCGAGGGAGAGTTCCGAATCGAGCCAATGTGCATCCTCGACAGGAAGGTCACAATGCTCCGGAACCGAGCCATAGGGCAGGTAAAGGTGCAATGGGAGCACTTCGAACCTGAAGAGGCTACATGGGAGCTGGAGGATGCCATGAGATTGGCACATCCATTTTTGTTCAATTTTGCGGAACACTGAGGCGATGCCAGTGTAGCATTTTGTTCAATTTTGTAAAGCACTGAGGACAGTGCTATTGAAGGGGGAGGGGAATGTAATGTCCCGATTTTGACCCCGTTGCATTAGATGTATATGATGTGTATATTGTAAATGATCATGGTGTGGAGTCAAAGGCCAAGGCCCCACCATTGATCGATCACGTTATGTTTTGGATTTGAGTTTGTCATCGATTGTATATCGGGGCATGCGGCATATATTATGTTTGCCATCATGTAAATATGCATCATAATTAATTAAATGAACACAACCAGCTACGGTCGCGGAAACTAAATCGAATGGGGCATGATTTTCCCAAGGATAAGGAGGTAAGGGGGGGATTTGTCCAACTTTGGCCAAAAGGAGAAAAACCCATGTGTCTTATTCCCTTGTTTTTATTTTCAACCACTCTCATTGAAGAATTACTACTGGTGGTTGAAGCAGTTAATGATTTTGGGGGCTGGGGTGGCAAGACTGTCAGTCCTCACCCACATGCACACTCTACCCACGATTTTGGCTGTTCACCTCCTCATGCAGACATTTCATCTTCACTCCACGAGTTTCCAAACACCCACGAACTGCAAATTCGCGTCCTTCCTGTTGTTTGTGCATCCACGGACAAAAATGGAGCTATTTTTCCTCACGCAGGGCCTCCATTGTCTGTTCCTTTCTTTGCTGGGTCGGATTGTTTACCCACGCATAGGTATTCTTCTGTTTGGGGTGCACATAGTGAGCTGAGAGCCATGCTCTTGCATCCACGCCTGACTGTGAAGGGCCATTCACGTTTTTGGCTGTCTCACAGACTATTTGGGTCGTTTTTCCCTGCTGTGAGGGGTGCTCACTGATAGATTCAGGGCTGTAGTTTTCCCCAGGTCATGAATGTAATTACTGTTACGTTTGGGGGCTGTTGTAAATTCAAGTGAGAGTCATTTTGGCCACGATAGGGCCAAGAATGACTCAGGAATTCGTTTTCTTGTTTAGGCTGTGACAGCTGACTTAATTGTCGTAGTGCAATGTTTGGTCTTTGGACTGTGAGAGGAGCAGGGATGTTGGCTTAGATTTGCTTGATATACCTGGTGGCTAGAAACCACACAGACAGAGCTAGAGGGCTGGCCTTTTTCTCCATCACCCCTGAATAGCACTGGAAGGGAATGCAGGGCCTGAGGGACTGTGTAGCAGGGAAGGGACTGATTCCTTGTGTTGGGCGTGGATGGGTGTCTTAGAGTTCAGGATAGTTCTGGTGTAGGTGTCCTTGGCTCTGTAATGAGCTCACCAGCTTAGCAATTTTCCTTCTCCAAATCCTTAATGGCCTGATAAACCCAAATCTGTTGGCTTGGCTGTGTGTTTTGTGTATCCTTGGCTACGTGTAAGCCTGTTGTTCCCTTATTCCTTAGAGAATCATGCCCAGCTCGGGGGTGGCAACGCTGTTGAGAGATTAAGGAGCACGCTGGCCTATGGTTGGGTGGAACGTTGCAGCGACGTAGCTGGTTACGGATCGAATTCATCATAAGATAAGTGATCTTGTGTATTTTACCTCTGCAATTCCATATTTACTGTTAATTAAAATAAAATGAACATGTTGAAGAATGCTTGCTTGAATGAATGATGTTTTCCGCTGTGCTTGGTAGATAATTGCACCTATGCATGTTTAAGCATTCTATTTTAGCAAATTTTGTGAATTTTCACGTTCATGGGCAGTTAGCCGGGGTGGTTTAAGCCATGGAGTTCGCATCTTCTTGCCGGTCGGAGGCATGGGGACGTGACACTATCAGCATCCTCATCGTCCTTTCCAGATCCTTCAGGAATTAATCACATCAAATTATGTGCCACTTTAATATTTACCAGATCACCTATGTGCTCAAAAACATTGTTCTAAAGTTGGAAAGTAAATTCCTTATTTGACATTAGCTCAAGTCCTATGGATTTTCAATCAATTTTATTCTTGGGGATCTGAACGTCAATCGGTTCAGAGGTCAGATAGTCCATCCACCATCATTCTCAAGTATTTGATTTGAATTTAGTAATTTACTTCATGCATTTTAATAAACGATGAATGTCATT
>LPNX011235592.1:0-21051 GCA_001517045.1 Pseudotsuga menziesii
AAAATTAATTGTGCCCATTACTATTTTGGTAAAAAAAAATTTAAGTACAATTTATTAAGTGCAAAATATTATAATATTCGTTATAAACCGATTCACCCCCCATCTCAGGATATATAATAATTCCAACAATTGATATCAGAGTGGATGTCTTCAGTAACAATTTAACCAATCGAAGATAAATCTTAGCGTAGAAATGGACAAATAATAAGTGCTCTTCATGGCAAATGAAGAAGCCCTGAAAATGAGAACTTAGAAGATAAAGAGATGGTTGAAGTAGATTTAGAAGGTAAACTCATGAGTTCTTTGAAAGAATTAGAGAAATCAATAAGAAAAAAAAAAATGGAAGGAACAACTGTTAATATATGAAGAACAAATGAGAAAATTAGAGTTGAACATGATTGAACAACTAAAACCAAAAGAAGAAAATTTTGAGAAGCTGAAAACTGAAGTCACTACCTTAAAAAGGGAATTAAATAAAGTCAACGATCAATTGAATCTTCAACATAAGTTCAACGACAACAGCAAGAGGCCCTATTTTAAATTATAAAAACTTTAAGTCAATCATCTAAAAATATAGCAATAGGTTATAAAAGAGAAATAAGTTTTGTAAATGTGCTAAAAGGATCCACTTCAAGGAAAGGTTAAAAATACAAATAAAATTTGTCACCCCATTGGAGGAACAATATTGCACAATCTAGAAGAAATCACTTTACAAGGTACCCTACTCTTTTCTTAGGAAATTGTTATTTCTATAACAATGTTGGTCATAAAGCAATAAATTGTAAAGAACGTATGAAAGATAGTGTTAAGAATGATAGATTCTTCTCTAAGGATAACTACAGAAATAATGATATGGAAAGGTCGTCTAAAACTATGAAAGAAAACTTCAATCCATTCAACCCCTCAAATGCATATAATGAATGTCACAATTCTGGCAATCGTGGCCATAAAATCGAGGACTACACAAATCAATTTTCACCTGCTAAATATGTTGAAACTATCCTCGATGAAAGATAATTTGCAAAATTTTGGCAGAAAGAGTCTGATCAACAAAACCAAGAAGGATGTAGTCTGGCTCTACATGCCCAAAGTAGAAGGGGGAAATGGTATATTTACAGTGGACGTTCCAAACACATGAAATGAAATAAAGAAAACTTTTTTGAGGTTTAGAGAAGAAAAAGGGGGCAATGTTTATTTTGGAGACAATGTATTTTCCAAACTTTTTGGAAAGGGCATGGTAAGTCTTGGAGACAAGAAAAATAAAGCAGATAATGTCTTACTAGTTGAAAACATGAAACACAATATTCTCAGTGTTAGTTGAATTTTTTATCAGGGGCATACACTTACCTTTGATTCGAAGAAATGTAAGGTAAGAAACATGGATACAAGCATACCAATGGCAACTAGATCCAGAATGTCAAATAATGTCTACATATTAGATGAAAAGGAAGAAAGAGGTTGCATGGGAAAAATAAATTAAAGTTGGATCTGGAATAGAAGGATGCGCCATATAAATTTTGACAAATTATGTCTACAAACACTGCCTACATGGAAAGAAAACAAGAGTAAACTTTAAAACGAAGGAATATTATACAGCCAAACCATTCGGATTAGTCCAAACTGATCTCTGTGGGCCTATGAGAACCAAATATCTAAATGGTGAATCATACTTTCTTCTATAGACAACCATACTAGAATGACATGGGTTTTCTTTCTCAAGAAAAAAATTAGAAACATTTCAATGTTTCAAAATATTCAAAGAAGTGGTTGAAAACGAAACCAATTTTAGAATTAAATGTTTAATATCAAACAATGGAGGCAAATACACCTTAAATGAGTTCGATGATTTTTTATGAAAGACATGGAATCAATAGACAATTTTTAGCTGTCGGAACCACACAACAAAATGGAGTAGCTAAAAGAAAAAATAGAATGCTAAAAGAGATAGCCAGAACAATGTTAGATGAATCTAAATTATCTGACATTTTATGGACTCATGCTATTCACACTTCCATTCACATTTTAAATAGAGAACAAAACAAAATTGGTAGAAACATGACTCCCTATGAACTCTGGAAAGGAAGGCCAACATCTGTTAAGCATTTATGAATATTTGGAATCAAGTTTTATATCAAGATAAATGATGAGAATCAAGGAAAATTTGATTCCATGGCTGATGAAGGAATCTTTCTTGGATATTCCACTAAAGCAAGGCATATAAATGCTACAACTTAAGACAAAATAAGATGGTGGAAATTCTAGATGTAAAGGTCGATGAAGAATTCAAATACATAAAAATTGATGGTGATGACAGTATGTTGGTATTTAAACAATCATCAAGAGATCCATAGCTAGGAAGAAGAACTGATAGAACAATAAGAAGACATGCACCAAGAAGAACCAGAAGAAGAAATAAGATCAGATACAAAGACTCCCTCCAAGTATGTTCAAAATAATCATTCTGAGGGATTGGTCATTGGAGATAAAAATGTTGGTGTAGGAACAATAAGAACATACTCAACAAACACTGCACAAGAAGTACATTTCTCTTTATTGTCCCAAACATAACCAAATTGTTTTGATGAATCCATAACTGATTGAATTGTCCATATCATAGAAGAAGAGGACAAATTGATTTGGGACTTGGTACCTACAGGTAGGTATACCCTCAAACAAGGATATATTCAGCAAATTATTAATTTATACAACAGGGATATTATCTGGTGGTGGAAGAAGATATGGAAGATCAGGTTCCCCCCTAAGACGCAACTTTTAATGCAGTGCACTAGAGAACAAAATTTTAACTTGGTATAGTTTACGAAAACGAATATTTGAATACCTGAATTGGTGTCACCTTTGTAAAGAAAATGAATAGTCAGTCACACACATTTTCTTCAATTGTGCTTTCACTAGATCAATTTGGCATGAATGATTGAGACATTCGGGCTTTTAATTGTATTTGGAATGGGAACTTGATGGAGGTCATATTACAGGGATGGCATAGTAACCCAACATTCAGCCATTATAAATCTCTTCCATTCATCATTTGTTGGGGTATATGGACCAACAAAAACTAGATTATTCAATGATAAAAACATTGTTCCAGAAATTATTGTCTCAAACATTTTCGACATTCTTCCTTTCTTTGCACAATACAAGAGGACTATTAAGATGAGTGACTATGAAACAGTAAGAAGTTGCTTATTACAAAAGTAACCAGCATAAATATGCCAAGTACTCCATTAATAGATAATAATAATTAAATTGATAAATCTTTGATGATGATTTGCATTTACGAGGGTTGGACTTATATAAGTCATATTTGTGACTTTCCAACGTAAAGTCATAACTCTTTATTATAATTAATAATTAATAATTAATTATCTATTAATATTAATATTAATATTAATGTTGACATTATATATATATATATATATATATATATATATATATTGTCTTCCCCTTAATGGAATCTTTGTCCTCAAAGCTTATTGAAGACAAAGGTTGTCTTATTTTTTTCTTGAACCATCATCTCTAGGTCCTTTCTTTTAGTATTTGCAACATTTGATGAAATGAGACGATACAAGTTACAAATTACAAAGAAGAAATGTCGCATCATTCTTGATGTGGTCCATCCAAGATCTAACTTTATTGGAGCTATTTGATGGCTTAGTGGGGTGGTTCTTCTCGTTTGTTGCTTAGTATGTTGATTTGATGTTCTTGCTTGTCTAACAACATAACGCTTCTGTGTATGTTTATTTTGACCATGTCGTTGGTCAAAATGACGTTTATAATTGGGGTGTCGATGAGATTTTGTTGTTTTTTTTCTGTTGAATTGCCTTCCTTTTGATTTGTGACGAAGACTGAATTTGTGTTTATTTCTTCTTCCTCAACTTGAATTTGTTTTCCGAAAAATCTAGATGTTTCCTTCTTTATTTGAGCTACTTTGTTCTCCAGTAGCTTGTTATTACTTTGAATCTTCTCAAAGTTGTCATTTTGTAATTTTTTGTCCTTTTTTAACTTCTCGATTTGTTCCTCTAGTTCTAGAGTAAGATTTCTTAGGCAACGCTTTTCTTCCTCCTTTTCTAATATTTTTCTTTCGAGGACCTCATTGGAAATTTTTGTCTTCCAACTATGTTTCAGCTTCTTCACTTTCGTAAGTAATGTTTTGTTATGAATTCTTAGTCGAAATAGTTATTCAGTATTGCTTGCTAAATTGTCATTGATTTTCTTAATTTCCAACTAGTGCTCCATTTTATTGTCATCATAATTTTGTTTGAGTTCTTTCATATGTTGTTGATGCCGACATATCTCTGATTCTTGACTAACTATCCTTCTTTGGGCTTGTGTCAATTCATTATCTTTGTCCATGACGATCTTGTTTAAACATTTTATTTCTTCTTCTAATTCGTTAGTGCTTCTATAAGGTTTTTCTTCGTCGTTTTTATATCTTTTGATTTTGTCTTCAAGGTCTTGACTGAGACTTAATGTGATATTTTTTTATCTTTATCTGACAACATTTGCTTGAGTTCTTCAATATATTTTTGTGACCAAGGGTTTTTTTTCTCCCATATTTTGTTTACGATTTTATGCCTTGTAATCTAGGCTTGCCGATAATGATAGTTTGCTTTATAATGCTCCAACTCGCTGAATATTGTTTGTAATCATAATTCTAGTTTTGATTTTATGATCGCCATAATTCAATGTCTGGACGATAACTTAGCCTTCCTTCACTTGGTTTCTTCCTTGATTTTTGTCTTCCTTCCTTCAACAATGGGTTATATACAAAAGATATAATAACTCTCACTATAGTTCTTCTTGCGACAAATAGTTTTCCTTTGACTTAACTTATTTGGCAATGAATAGTCCTTGACTTCTTAACCATAAATGGTCTTTGACTTTTTATTTTCTTTTCTTTTTAATGCCCCTTCTATTTTTTTAATAAAAAATAGAATTATATAATGACTATTATTATTATTTCCCAAATAATAATTATTATTATAATATTGTTTTTTTAAATAATTATAATACTAATTTTATAATAAAAAAATAATAATAATGTATTATTATTAAAAAAATTGTGGCCCATGTAGGAGAAGGGGAGCGTAGGTGACGACCTGGCGGAAGGGTGACGCAGGGGACGGGTGATGGTGGAATGTCGGGGTGGAGGGCGAAGCGTGGAGTAGGGATGGGGGGAGGGTTGCGGAAGGGATTGCGTAGGAGGTGGGAGCTACGACTGGAGTAGCCCGAGCAAGAGCAGAGGTAGCGCACAGGAGACGGGTTGGTCGAGGTTTACAAGCACGCGTAGACGGGAGGTCGGGAGGAAAGAGAGGGATGCAGGTTGTAGGCCGGGAGAAGAGAGGGAGCTAGTGGCAGAATGGAGCAAGGGTTTGCGGGAACACACAAACGGGAGGTCAAGAGGAAGGAAGGTTATGCAGGTCGCAGGGGAGAGGAGATAGAGCGAGGACGCAGTGTGGGACGTTGTGTTACAGGTGGAGTCGAGAGAAGGACAAGCGTGGGTTGTGGAGAAAGGAGGTGAGGGGTGGAAGTTGGTTGCAAGCTGAGGCTGAGGGAGAAGCTTGCAGCAAGTCGTGCAGGTGGAAGGGAGCTACGAGCAGGTGGAGGTGGGCGCGCGGGATAGTGGGGGGAATGAAACCAAGTGTTTGGTTTAAGGTATGTGTGTGGTTTAAGGTCAAGGACCTCACAAACTCAGAGAACTTTGAAATTGCTCAAACAAGGTCTAAATTATCACCTAAAAGCTGAACCAGAACACAACTCAGATATCAATGAAATGGTAAGAAGTTGTTTCTTACAAAAATAACCAGCATAAATACGCCTAGTAATCAATGAATGGATAATAATAATAAAATTGATAAATATTTGATGATTATTTACATTTACAAGGGTTTGACTAATATAAGTCCTATTTGTGACTTTTCAAGGTAAAATCATGACTATTTATTAATAATTAATTATCGATTAATATTAAAATTAATGTTGATATATATATATATGTATAACAGATTAGGGAGAAAAAAATAAATAATATTACTAATATTAAAGTTAATGTTGATATATATATATATATAACAGATTAGGGAGAAAGAAATAAATAAGAGCATGCCTTGGGCATATCTCGATGACGCATCACAAAAGGATAGGAAACTATGTGGAGGGGTTTTGTACTCTATCTATCAAAGGAGCATTATTTCCATATTAGTCTAGGCTTTGGGGAAGGAACGAATAACTATGCAAAACTTTTGAAGCTAAAAGTTCTTCTACTCTTTGCCTTGGAAAAGGGATGTCAAGATCTACAAGTTTTTGGGGATTCCATGATGGTTATCAATTGGCTTACAAGAACTCGGAGATGCACTCACACATTTTTACTTACTCATCTTGGTGAAGATTATGATATTGTGACAAGTTCTAATTCTTTCTCATGCAAACATGTTTATAAGTAAAGAAACTAAAATGCAGACGCCTTATCTAAAGAGGACACTCAGCTGGACAAAGGCCTCTTTAAGGTAGCAAAATTCACTCAGAGATGCACTCACATATATTCACTTACTCTTCTTAGTGAATTTTATGATATTGTGACAAGTTTTAGTTCTTTTTTCATGCAAACATGTTTACAATGAAAAACACAAACACAAACGCCCCATCTAAAGAGGGCTCTCATCTAGATAATGTTGATTTTTCTTAGCAGCATTGAGAGCCCTTCTCTTCGAAGAATGGGACCACCTAGTCCAGGACCACGGTGAAGACTCAACCCAATGTTGAGTGACCATTCTGTTGAATGGTAGATATTTGGTATGGGACCATGATATAGACCCAGATCTACCCTGGGTAGACTCAACCTAATGTTGAGTAAACATTTGGTTCGGGACCACGATGTAGACCAATCTGGGACTAGTAGACTCAGCTTAGTTCTGAGTAGCCATTCTCTGGGAGAATGAAGACATTGTAAGCCCTAGACTAGGTCTGGGCATGTGTGTGGCACTTTGACCCTTGATCTATGGGGCTTGGTGTGCTTCTTCAATGATTAGCTACCCTTGGTTAAGTTACCCTAGTACCAGATCTAGGTGTCACACAGTGTGTGAGATAAAAGCATTAATAACTCTCTTAGTTTATGATGACGTACTTTTGAAATAAAAAAGTACCACAGGTAATGACCACAAGGACACTTGGTAAAAGGCCAAAGTCAAAAGTCAAAAGAAATAAAGAATTTGTGTACCACAGGAAAAGGACCACATGTGGAAGACAAAATTAAATAAGGACTTCTTATAAAAGTCAAAGGAAAAAAAATAAAAGTACATTTTTGGTAAAAGTGAAAGTGAAATTAAAAAAAGGATAAAAATATTATTATTTTTATCTTTCATAATCTTGTCCACCTAAAAGAACCACATGTGGAAGACAAAATTAAATAAGGACTTCTTATAAAAGTCAAAAGAAAAAAAGAAAAATACATTTTTGGTAAAATTGAAAGTGAAATTAGAAAAAGAATAAAAATATTATTATTTTTATCTTTCTTAATCTTGTCCACCTACACGTGAACAAAGGTTATAAAAGAAGATCAAGTCTTCTCATTTATACACACAAGTTTTTGCTCTCACAAGTGGAGATATTTTTTGCTAGAGAAGATCATCCTCTTGCCTCAGCTAGGGCATCTATTTTTCAGCAAACCCTCAGCTAGGATTTCTCCACTTCGGAAATTTCCCAGATCCAGGCAACCTCTTTCAGATTTGGGCAGCAGCTCCTAGATCCAAGCAGTTTTTCCAGCTTTCGGGCGGCAGCAAGGCTGTCAACTCAGACAATCGGATAGCCTACAGGCAGCGCAGCATACGGTCGGGCAGCAAAAGACAGTGGGCAGCAGGCAGAAGGATTTTCTGGGTAGACTGTTAAGCACCATTTTTGGGCAGCCTGATATTATTTTTCAGGGAAGAGAATTTTTGGCTTAAAACCCTAACTGGGTAATTTTTGTGAAATTCTAGAAATTATGATTAAATTATCAGTCTAAGTTTTTTACTGATAAATTTCATTTTTCAGTGGTAAATTCCAGATCTGGAATTTGAGGAACTTTTTGAAGAATTTCTTAAGCCATCTCATTTACGAGATGAGCTATAAATGCTTTTGGGGGTTTTGTCATTTGAAAGTTTCCCCAGTGAAAAATATTGTGTCCATGTGTGCTGATGTGATGAATGTGTTTTTACTGCACTACTGATCTATTTATGTTTATCAAAGCTTAGCATGTGAAAACACAGTAAAGGGACACTACTGTTGTTTTTCACTAGATCTTGGAATAAGATTTGTAGATCTAACCTTTTGATAAGTGACAGAGATGGCTACTGTTGATTTCAAACTGGAAAAGAAGCTTCATGGTTCAGCAAACTTCAATTCCTGGAAGGCCAGGTTGACAACCATTCTGGATGAGAATGACTTGGATGACATTGTTCTTAATGTCACAGAAGAGCCAACTACAAATGCTGGTAGGCTTGCCTATAAGAGGAAGCAAGGTAAGGCTAGAAGAGTTATTTATGATTCTATCAAAGAAGAATTGATGCCTATAATCACATCCTTGAATACTGCTAAAGAATGTTATGATCCATTGGTAAACCCCTATGAAAAGAAGGCTCACAGTCAAAAGAGAGTCTTCAAGAAGAGGCTACGAACTTTGAAGCTAAGCAAAGATGAAAGTGTTGGTTCCTTCTTCACCGAGATCAAATAGGTAAGAGATCAACTCCTTGCTATTGGTGTTACTGTTGATGATGATGATCTTGTACAAACACTGGTTGATGGTCTCCCAAGCTCTTGGGAAACCTTCATGGCATTTGTCTGTGGACGAGAAAATCAGCCAACCTTTGAAAGGCTTTGGCATGATTGCATACAAGAAGAAGCAAGGAACACTGACAAGGTAATCAAGCAGGATAACCTTGCACTTGCAGCAAAGACCAAAAGGTTCAAGAAACCTTTCCCTCAGCAAAAGAAAGGGAAGAAACCTCAAGGTAAGTCGTCTGACATATCTAAGATTGAATGTTATACTTGTCAAAAATTTGGACATTATGCTAGAGACTGCTGGCATAACAAGAAGAAACCCAAGAGAAGGTTTCAGGCATTTGTTGCAGAAGCAAAGGAAGAAGAAGATGAACCAAAGAAGAAGAATAAAATCAAGGCTAATAAAACTGATGAGCCTAGAAGAGAGTACTATTTGATTTCTGCTCTAATTGGTTATTTCTCAGCTTGCTCCACTTCTTGGTTGGTGGACAGTAGTGCCTCAAGGCACATGACAGGTAACCGTGGTACCCTTACCAGTTACAGAAAGAAGAAGTTTACCACTCAGGTAGAACTTGGAGATGACTCCACTTACAAGATTGAAGGAGTTGACTCAACTTCACTTCAACTTGACTCGGGTACGGTTCTTCATATTGATGATATTCTGTGTTCCTGGTTTAAAGAATAATCTTTTATCCGTTGCTGGTTTAGAAGACAAAGGCCACAGAGTTCTCTTTATGGACATGAAGGTCTTTTTATGGGAAAAAGACATAGATCTAGACTCAGCAGTTCATATTGGGGTTCGAGAGGGAGACCTCTACAAGGCCTCCAAAGTCTCCACTCGTGCTTTGGTACATCACTCAGTTGATCCTTGTGAACTTTGGCATAGAAGGTTTGGACACCTTCACTACACAGCTCTCCCAGGATTGCAAAAGACGGTCACAGGTATGCCAAAATTTTCTCCAAAACATGAAGGAATCTGTAAAGGATGTGCTCTAGGTAAGAACACTAAGAAATCATTTCCCAGAAGCAAGAGTAGATCTAAAAGTATTTTGGATTTGATTCATTCTGACATTTGTGGGCCCATGTTTTCACCCTCCTTGAGTGGGGGCTTATATTATGTCTTGTTTATTGATGACTACTCTCGAAAGTCTTGGATTTACTTCCTTAAAGCCAAGAGTGAAACCTTTGACAAGTTCAAAGAGTTCAAGAAACTGATTGAAAATCAGACTGGCAGGCACATCCGTATCTTGAGATCAAATAACGGAGGTGAGTATGAATCTAATGAGTTTGATTATTTTTGTCAAGAAGCAGGAATCAAGAAAAAGTTGACAGTGCCTCACAACCCCCAGCAAAATGGGGTTGCAGAAATGAAGAATAGAACGATCTGTGAGGCTGCTAAAGCCATGATCACTGATCTAGATCTTCATTTGTCTTTATGGGCTAAAGCTACCGAAACTGCAGTATACATTCAGAACAAAAGCCCACATGCTATCTTGGGTGAGAAGACTCCTGAAGAAGTCTTCACCAAGAAGAAACCTGCAGTTGATCACATGAGGATATTCGGTACTCTTGTGTATGTTTATGTGCCAAAAGAGAAGAGGGCCAAGCTAGAGCCCTCTGGTAAGAAATGTATCTTTGTTGGGTATAGTGATTGCTCAAAGGCTTATCGAGTATATATACCTGGACAAAGGCACATTGAGGTCAGCAGAGATGTGATCTTCCATGAGGAAGCGATGTTTCGTAAAACACTAAAGCTTTCATTGGAAGATACAGTTGTTCCACTTGAGTTACAGATTCAGAAATTCAGAGGAAGGAAGAGGAATCTGATCAGATGTTCCTGAGAACATTGAAAGTCCACTAGAAGAACTACTTGAAGTTCCTCCTTCCAAAAGGAGACCTGCTTGGTACCAAGAGACTGTACAAGAAGCCGAGAAGCATAAAGCTCCTCCAAGGACTTTCAGAGAAAGCATAAGACCACAGAAGTACTCATGTCTTATGAGTCAGCTTATCAGTTCAGAACCTTCATCATACAAAGATGCAGCAAGTAAACAGGTATGGGTTGATGCCATGATTTTAGAGTATAAGTCAATCATGAAGAATGATGTTTGGGAAGTTGTTCCCAGACTTGCGGGAAAGTCAGTAGTGACTTCCAAATGGCTTTATAAGATCAAGCATGCTGCAGATGGCAGTGTGGAGAAATATACAGCCAGGTTCGTAGCTCGTGGCTTCACTCAGAAAGAAGGCATTGACTATGACGAGACATTTGCACCTGTTGCTAGATACACTACCATCAGAACCATCATTTCACTTACTACAGTTTTCGGATGGAAGTTACATCAGATGAATGTAAAGACGGTCTTTCTCAATGGTAAGATTGAGGAAGAAGTTTATATTGAACAACCTGAAGGCTTTATTACTCATGGGAAGAAGACCCATGTATGCAAACTGAAGAAAGCCTTGTATGGGTTAAAACAAGCTCCGAGAATCTTGTATGCCAAGATGGATGGATTTCTCCATAGTTTGGGGTTTTCCAAAAGTACAGCTGATTCTAACTTGTACTTTAAAGTTGTTCATAATCATGTCTTGATACTTGTTCTATATGTAGATGACTTGTTTCTTACAGGGGATGAACAGTTGATAGACTAGTGTAAGAGGGAGCTTACCTCTGAATTCAAGATGAAAGATCTTGGATTGATGCATTACTTCCTTGGCTTAGAAGTCTGGCAAAAGCCAGGTAAGATCTTCCTGACGCAAGGAAAGCATGCAGTAGATATCTTGCAGTGATTTGGTATGCAGGACTGCAAGTCCATGAGCACACCAATGACTACCAACTTGACAAAGTTGCGGGATTCAGCCTCTAGTTCACAGAGTGTGGACTCTACTATATACAGACAACTCATTGGTTCCCTGATGTATATCGTGCATACGAGACCAGACATCTGCTACATCTAGTCTAGGGCCATGATATAGACCCAGATCTTCCCTGGGTAGACTCAACCTAGTGTTGAGTAGACATCTGGTTCAGGACCACGAAGTAACCAGTCTGGGACTAGTAGACTCAGCTTAGTTTCGAGTAGTCATTCTCTGAGAAAATGAAGACACTATAAGCCCTAGACTGGGTCTGGGCATGTGTGTGGCACTTTGATCCTTGATCTATGGGCTTGATGTGTTTCTCCAAGGATTAGTTACCCTTGGTTAAGTTATCCTAGTACCAGATCTAGGTGTCACACAGTATGTGAGATAAAAGCATTAATAACTCTCTTAGTTTATGATGATGTACTTTTGAAATCAAAAAGTACCATAGGGGCACTTGGTAATAGGCAAAAGTCAAAAGTCAATAAATAAAGACTTTTTGTACCACATGAAAAGGACCACATGTGGAAGACAAAATTAAATAAAGACTTCTTATAAAAGTCAAAGGAAAAAAAAATAAAAGTACCTTTTTGCTAAAAGTGAAAGTGAAATTAGGAAAAGAATAAAAATATTATTATTTTTATCTTTCCTAATCTTGTCCACCTAAAAGGACCACATGTGGAAAACAAAATTAAAATAGAACTACTTATAAAAGTCAAAGGAAAAAAAAAAAAGTACATTCTTAGTAAAAGTGAGTGAAATTAAGAAAAAAATAAAATTATTATTATTTTTATTTTTCTTAATCTTGTCCACCTACATGTGAACAAAGGCTATAAAAAAAGATCAAGTCTTCTCATTACACACAAGTTTTTGCTCTCATGGGTGGAGATATTTTTGCTAGAGAAGATCATCCTCTTGCCTCAGCTAGGGCATCCATTTTTCAGCAAACCCTCAGCTAGGGTTTCTCCACTTGGGAAATTTTCCAAATCCAGTCATCTTCCAGATCCGGGCAACCTCTTTCAGATTTGGGCAGCAGCTCCTAGATCCGGGCAGTTTTTCCAGCTTTCGGGCAGCAGCAAGGCTGTCAACTCAAACAATGGGGCAGCGGGCAGCAGCAAGGCTGTCAACTCAGACAACCGGGCAGCGGGCAGGTAGGGCAACAGAAGACATTAGGCAGCAGGCTAAAGGTTTTTCTAGGTAGATTGTCAAGCACCATTTTTGGGCAACCTGATATTATTTTTCAGGAAAGAGAATTTTTGGCTTAAAACCCTAACTGGGTAATTTTTGTGAAATTCTGGAAATTATGATTAAATTATCAATCTAAGTTTTTTACTGATAAATTTCATTTTTCAGTGGTAAATTCCAGATCTGGAATTTGAGGAACTTTTTGAAGAATTTCTTGAGCCATCTCATTTACAAGATGAGCTATAAATGTTTTTGGGGTTTTTGTCCTTTGAAGGTTTCCCCAATGAAAAATATTGTGTCCATGTGTGCTAATGTGATGAATGTGTTTTTACTCAGTGGCAGTAGACCTCAATCAATGCAATTCATGCAAGTGCAATCAGTGGCAATAGGCCTCAATTAGTGTTCCCCACATTTTAATAACTGTAACATGTGCCCCAATTAGGCCAAGTGGACCCAATGGTGCTAGTGACTAAAAATAGACTAGATGGTCTCCTGATTTAGACACGACTCCTAATTTAGACATATGACCAAATTGGACAAGGGAGGATTAACAATCTTAACAACCCCCCTGAATGCTAACTTGGACAATCTAAGGGCCCTAGTAACTAAGACCATAAGTCACCCATTACATCAAGTAAAGTAAAGTAACTACTCAATACAAGGAGCTAGGAAAAAAACCACATGGGAAAAAATAAACCCCTCTAACTAGGTAAATAGAATTATGATTCAAGTTTGAAAAACTTGAACATGTGTTGCTGCAATCTTTGTGATGTAGCAGAGCAGCATGCATGATGTTCTGTGCACAGGTATTCTGGGGCATGGCATGTAGACTTCTCCTTCTTTTCCAAAAATGATGATGGAAGGAAGGATGAATATAACCTTTGCCTCTTGCTGGATGAAGAGGTGTATGATCAGCTCTATTCTTCTGAATGTGGTGAGACTGAGCCCTTGCCATGTAGCATCTTGCAGGGAGTCTATTGCATCTCTATGAAGGAGGTAAGATTGCATGACATAGCACAAGGGTCGTCAGATGGTTTTCTAGTGATCTTCCTAGCTTCCAGTTTGAAAGTTGGTACTGGATCTAGATCTGAATCACCCTGAATCTCAATCTCATAAACTGATACAACTGGATCTGCAATACTAGTGGAAGCAACAAAAGTAGATGAAATGATTTTACCTTCCCTTGCAAGTGGCTGCTGAGAGTGCACTGATTCTGAAAAAGGCATGAAGTGTGAAAACTCATATGCCTTGGAGGCATGATTTGCAACACCCTTCGCTATGATGTTTCCAATAGAGATATATGTGATCTCCACCGAGTCAGGACCAAATATCACTCGCTTTGGAGAGCCAGTATGAGTCATATGGTATACAGATAACAGGTTTGAAGCTAGGGAGGGAACATAGAGCACATCTTTGAACATTCCATGTTTAAGCTTGATAGAGCCCTTCCCTTTGGTTTGAACTCTAGTGTTATTGCCCAGCTGAATACTAGGACCATCAAAAGACTGTAAAGAGGAGAATGATTCTCTGGATGCAACCATATGATTGGAAGCTCCAGAATCAAAGAGGAAGGCATGTGCTATTGAGCAGCTGGCCTTCAATGCATGACCTCTTTCAAAGCAATCTTCTGTGTCTTATGTGTCTTCTATGTGTTCAGCCTTCATTGCGCTAGCAGGTGCAGTAATGTTATGTTTCTTCAAAAGAAGAGTCATTTCATCAATTTGTCTTCTCATGCAGAAGCTATCTGGATGAAAGCCCCTTCCACAGTAGGAACAAAGAGTCTTCCCTTTGCCATTCTTCTTGCTTCTCTTCGAACCTGAAGGCTCATTTGACTACTCTTTCTTCACATGAGACTCGTCTCTTTGCTTTCCTTTATCA
Organism: Pseudotsuga menziesii; assembly: GCA_001517045.1. Lineage (NCBI taxonomy): Eukaryota > Viridiplantae > Streptophyta > Pinopsida > Pinales > Pinaceae > Pseudotsuga > Pseudotsuga menziesii. Next base: position 14,689 of record LPNX011235592.1, read on the forward strand.
CTAGCTACCTTACCTCCTCTTACAACCAGTGCTTGATCTTTGGAAGATCGAATGATCCCCATTTGGATCAACTTGTCATCCTCATGAGTGAGAGATTCAATGAAGCTGTTAAGAGTGGGCATCTTCCAGTTTGTAGTGAGCTTCACTGAATGAAAGGTTGACACAAAGACTGAATAGTCTGCACCAAGTTTTGAAAAGATGGCAAGAATAAGTTGATCATCCTCCTTTTCAACCTTGCACAACTTCAATTCGAACACCAAGCTCTTGAATTTTGTAAAGAAGTCATTTAGTGTTTCAAAATTGAATGGATGAAGAGAGATCAACTCATTCTCGAGCTGATAGACCCTCAAATCATCCTACTTATCAAACAATGAAGCAAGCTTATCCCATACCTCCTTGGGAGTCTTCAATCCTTTGATGTGGAAAAGAAGATCTCGAGAGATTGAGAGGCACAAGCATCCATATGCTGCATCAAGCTTGAAATATTTTTCTGTCATGATTAAGAACTGGCTTTGCCTCTGTACTCATTGTGAGCCTAAAAAGTTGTTTGGAGCGAAGCTACATCTCCATGTCCTCCTTCCACTAGTGATAATTGAAAGGAGTGAGAGGCTCTATTGGAGAGGCCATTTTGAAGAAGATTTAGCTGTTGTAGTTAATGCAGTGAGAAGAAAGAGTTGCTTGTAGCGAATGCAGTGAGAAGAACTGATAACCTATAAATCACACAAACAAACAAACAAAAATAAGATGGACTACCTGCACATTTCAGGTTTTCATCACACCCAACATAATTGATCAAGCAAGCTTGATCAACAATTCCTTAACTTGGGGTATCAAGTGGTAAACCTTCTGCTTCTGGTGCAAAGTAGGAATGGAGCAAATTGCTCAAAAAAAATGATCCAACTGGAGATCTGAGGAGGAGAGGTGCCTTTTCCGATCCGTCGAGGCTCTAATACCACATATTAAATTGAGAACATAGATATGTGGGCAAACACACAACTTACAAGATAGATCACACAATTTACTCAGCAATTGAAGAATGAAACAGTGCAAAAATGGCTTGCAATTGTGAATGATTTCATTAATCAAAAAAGTAATTAGATAATAATTACAATGAAGTACAATGGCTAAATAGCCACAAGCAATTCTAATCCACATAAGGAAATTCGAATTGATTAGACTCTACTTGACTGTAGGTAACTAAGACCTTGTCTAAATCATTATCAAAGGACTCAATAGTTAACTGACCTTGTCTAAATCATTATCGGAGTTCTAAAACACAACTCAAGTATCTAATTCAGTGTTAACTAAGCCTAACTGACTGTGGTAGGTGAAGAATGCACATCTCCTGCATGCAGCCATGCAAACATAGCACTAACTAAATGTAGAGGACTAGAATTGAATGTAACTGACTCCTAAGTGAGCTTGACTAGTCACCGACTCAACTCAACTGACCTTGGTTGGTATCGGCACTCTCAGTGGCTCCTAAATTGTAGGAATTGATCTAAGAAGCTCCTAAATTGATGCATGCAAATGCAATCGGTGGTAGTAGGCCTCAATTAGTGTTCCCCGCACTTTAGTAACTGGAACATGTGCCCCAATTAAGCCAAGTGGACCCAATGGTGCTAGTGACTAAAAATAGACTGGATGGACTCTCGATTTAGACATATGACCAAATTGGAGAAGGGAGGATTAATAATCCTCACAGAGACTATTTTTCTAAATATATGCTCAGCCTATATCTGAACAATGTGATTTTATATTCTATGAAAAATAAAGTTACAATTTCTTTTCCAAGGAAAAAATATATGGCTTTTTAAATCTGAATCTTAGCAAGATCTAAATATAAAAGGCCTTTACAGTGAAAATATTTTCACATTTGATTAAAAAAAAGTACAATGTATATTGCAGATGCATTTGAAAGAACGTCAAGCTAAGCAAATTCTTTCTACTCAAAAATGAAAGAGTTACATCAATTGTAAGTGGTGTTAATTCCCTTGTTTGACAGAATTTTTTAATGGACATGTTTATTTATAGGATGAGACCAATTGCAGTATGGATCCAGATTATTGATTAATATCCCTGTTACACATGCAAATTTAGTTTTGATCCTTAAAGGAGCAGAAATGGCATAAAAATAATCATTTCTGAATTAATTTATATCATATCGAGCAACTTTACAAAGCCTCTCAGTATTTGATTAACATGGAATGCGTAATGATGTTAAATGCTTCTATTTGTAAACCCAACATGGCTAAACTGCACTGCAACATCAGACAGTCCTATCTCCTGTATAACCATATCCAAAGACGAGGAATAAATTATAAAACTATAATATTCCGGGCATTGGATACTCTTCACCAATGAAAACAAATCAATATAAAAATTATCCAAATTGAAAGAGAACACATGGCACATTCGTATCAAATGACCCCATTACAACAAGAATTTGTTTTCGGAGATTGTTCCAGTCATGATTACATGGAATTACTTGATACCCTTCATTGCCAATCTCCACCTCAAAGACATGAAAAACCGAAATTTGGATTTCTTAATTAGTAGTTGCCGAAGATCCAAACACACTAATCAATGGCATATCAATAAAAGGGAACCGAGCTTTCCCAAAATCAGATAAAAGCAATATTTGAATAAAAAAAGTTTGCCTTCACTAAAGGCCAAAGATAGTTAACTGATTGGGCAAGCTGTAGTATTATATAAAACTGTTCTGTATCACTTGTATAACCATTTTTAAACATGCACGACGAGTTATAGATATTTTTTTTCATGTGGTTCACAGCCTTCTCAGAAGATAGAGGGCTCGCTACATCCACGGTAATAACTTTCAGGGGGCCACCCGAAGGGCCCTCACCCTGTTGGCTCCAGGTTCATGAGCCTAACCCCTAAGGACCCAGAGAATTGAACCTCCAACCTCAACTACTACGGTCTTGGACTGGGAAGCTCCAATCAACTGTGATACCCCTCGAGGCTGCAACGAGATATAGATATATAATAAAAGTAATGAAGTTTAAAAATGAATGCACCACCTGGCACAAAAAATTTGAAAAAAATATACCGCCGTTACAACAATGAAATAAATTGCAAATATGCCCCTGTTACAACGATGAATTAAATTTAGTGCTAATCAGTCCATAATTATTTGCAATGGCATGCTATAATTCACAGCCAATCTCCACTTCAAAATGCAACTGACAGACCCAAAAATGGTTATTTTTCAAACATCCAGACTATAACTGCAAACAACGCAATATCTATTCAAGGGGATTAAATTTTATAGGTATCTTGCAATATCGAAAACTCTAATTGTGCTGGGCCAGAGATTTTGAACCAGATAACACTAATACACAAGTTTTGCAACGATAGATGATGTGCATACCATATAAAGGTATGAACAACCTGGTTCCAAAATCCATATTACTAAATAACACCTATTTAAATTGCTGCACATATTCCCTTGCAAATCCACTTTCATGTCAACAATAGGAGCATTAATCTGTAGGCAACAATAAAGGTTTGAATACAACAAAAAGTGAGACAAATTCAATTCAAAGAAAGAATCTATTTTTTCAATTAGTCGTAGAAAGAATGGTGTGACAATAATCAGAATGAACCAACAAGCTTTATAACGTTCAAAATTTTTCACCTATATCAGTCATCTGTAAAGTATGCCCAGTTGAAGCAGCTTAATATTTTTCTCCCAACGACCTGCCTACAAGTTCCCTCAATTCAATTTCACCTGGAAACCTATTCTCTCTCAGCTTTGAAAACACCTGCAAAAGAAAAAAGTAAAGACTCATTTCCACATTGAATAGGTAATATTTTTTGAATTCCAATGCATGAACAGTAGTTTCACAAATTTTAAAAATCCTAGTTATAGTGGACAAACTGAGTGGATACATTAAACTGTGTTCGTTGTCAACCAGGTAATAAAGATATCAAATGAGAAAACAGATAACAGGACACAGTTAAATATTCATGAGAAACATTTATTAGAAAAAATTATCAGGGGCAATATTTTCTGGCTTTGACAGCTTGTTCTTTGATGGTAATTATGGAATAGTCACAGTAATATCATAACAGGTGTGCAAATGCAAATTAGAAAAAAAAAAAAAAAATTATATAAGTTGCCAGGAAACTTGGGTGCAGGGACGGAGACGCCACTTTTTGAAAGTGTACTTAGGTACGTCGAGGGTACTCTCTTTTTCTCTCTCTCTCTCTCTCTATATATATATGAAATTTAAATCATTTTCACTGTACATGTATATTCATGTGAATCTATATACATGTATATTCATGTATATAGCAAAGGTGCATACAACTAAAAAAAAACATCATGTGCAATCCATACCTGACCCAAAATACATAAACAAAGGCTAAGTAATTACTGTTGATTTTTGTACCTTGTCTGATGTTCCCTAAGTGGCTTGATTTTGCCTGAGTCACTTAAGAGGGGAAAATGTGACCCTCACATTAAAGTCACTTAAATGTGACTTTATGACTAAAGTCACTTTTTATAAAGTGAGTAAGTGAGTGAATTTATTTATGAGAAATAAATAAATGTGAATTTCACTCTCACTGTGAAATTATAAAAAGGAGTGAGGGAGGCAAAAGTGAGTTGACTTTTCATTTTACAGATGAAGGAGAAGAGGAGAGCTCAAGGAGGTCGATTTTTCCCAAGGAGGTCAAATTCCAGGTTAGGGTTTGAAGGAGAAGATTCCAGCCTTTAGCTTGCACAGTTCCCGAGGTGTACGGCCTGCATTTATGAAAGGAGTACGGCTGCATTAATTGCTCAGTACGGCTGCAGAATTGGCACGAATTTCGAGGAGGAAGTACGGCCAGGACAGCACGGATCCCGAGGTGTACGGATCTGTACGGATCTGATCAGAGCAATAAATTCGGCACAAATCCCGAGGAGTACGGACAGTGTACGGCTGGGTAAATTCGGCACGAATTTCGAGGTATTTTACTGCTGCATTAATTACTGTACGGCTGCATTAAATTCTAGCACGTGTCCCGAGATCTGTACGGCCGTTGTCTGATTTGGCACGGAAATCGAGGAACAGTACGGTTAGGGTTTGAAGGACAGTTTGTGTATTTAATGCTGAAAAGAACTTCTGCTGGTGGAGATAAGTTAGATCTTCATCTCCGATTTTCTGTCTTGTACATTTACTGAAGAAATAAAGCTCTCATCTCAAAACTGGTTTTCCCCGTGAGGGTTTTTCCAGGGCAACTTTGCCAAAAATATCTGTGTCAAATTGTGTGATGTGAATGTGTTTAATTACAGCCTGTTAGTTGTTTTCAGCGTGTTTAAATTGTTCAAGTTAAATTTCATAAGTAACTTCAAGCCTTGCATAACCGGCTGAAGTGAAAGAAGAAGAAATTGTTCATTAAACCAGCTTGCTGTGAAACAAGGGTTTTCAACATGGTATCAGAGCTGAGGGGGCTGAAATAGTGAGGTTAACATTCACACAGAAAATTTGCAGCATTCAGATTTTTGTTTGTACTTGCTTCTGTCAGTGTTATTTTTGCTGAGTTGTTGTTTATATGGCTACCGGATTGAAGTTGGAGGATAGGTTGGATGGGACAGGTAATTTTGTTCCATGGAAGGCTAGGATTTTGTTGTTATTGGAGGAGCATGAGCTATGGCCAGATGTGGTGAGGAACACCACTACATACCCCATAGTCATTCCTACAGATGCTACTGTTCTAGCTGCCTTCAACAAGAAGGACTGCAAAGCTAGAAGGATCATTCTAGATGCAGTGAAAGATCACATCATCCCTCACATTTCAGGTAAAGACAAAGCACATGAGATGTGGACTTCATTGATTGGACTGTATGAGAGCTCCAATGAGAACCGGAAAATGGTTCTTAGGGAGAAACTCAAGACTATCAGGATGCATGGAGGAGAGGGAGTCACAGCTTACCTTACTAGGATATCTGCTGTCAAGGATGAGCTTGCAGCAGTTGGGGAGGTGGTTGCCCCTACAGAGCTTGTGCGTACAGCGGTGAACGGGGCTTCAAAGCCCCGGGGTGCCTTTGTGCAGGCTATTGTAGGTAGGGAGAACCTACCTAGTTGGGAGAGGCTATGGGATGATTTTGTACAGGAGGAGACCAGGAGGGGTCTCGTACTTGGTAGCAACTCTCACAGAGGGGGAGATGATGAGGATGTGGCTTTGGCAGCCAAGGGGAGGAAGAAGAAGGGCCCCAAGAAGGGTGGGGCCAAGTTCCAGCAGCAGCAGGGACAGCATAGTGGACAGAAGAAGGACTTGAGTAAAATCAAGTGCTATGCATGCCAGGCGTTTGGACACTATGCCTCACAGTGTCCAAGCAAGAAGAAGAAGAAGGGA
>LPNX011235592.1:25745-82911 GCA_001517045.1 Pseudotsuga menziesii
TTGTTTTAACACTCCTTAATGTTTATTAGGGTTACTTTATTAAGGGCATAATTTTTGAAGTCCTAATCTGCTTCTAAACTTTACAATACTCGATGGTTTAGTGAATATATCAACAACATGGTATTTTGTTCAACAATACTTCAAGATGACATTGCCTTCCTGTATTTGCTCACTAACATAAAGATGATGGATTTCAATATGTTTGGTCCTTGCATGAAAAAAAAAAGGATTTTTTTGTCGATTGTATTATGTTTTGACTATTACAGTAAATAGTTGTAGCTTTTGTTTGAGGATTATTCAATTTAGCAAGGACACCTCTTAGTAATGTAGCTTCTTATGTTGCAAGTGTTGCACATTTATATTATATTGACAATAAAAAAATTGTAGTTTGCTTGCTACTCCAAGAAATTGCTCCCAAATCAGTGTGAAATATATATCCAGAAGATGATCTTTTGTCATCAACATTTCCTGCCCAATCAGAGTCTTGTGTAACCAATTAGTTGAATCTTACCACCATATCGATACTCAAGTCCAAGCTGATATGTTCCTTTAATCTGGCCCAACATGCTATCCATCTGCTCATACACCTCCCCAAGTACTGGTTTATTTATATCTGCACACCGAATCATGTGATAAATGGGCTTTGTGAACTGCAAAACAAACTTGACACTTGCTCAAAATTGACCATCAAGAACTGTCTTCCACATCCTGAAAATCAAGCCTGTCAGATGTGGATGTAGCCCTATCTTTCAAGACTTGCCATGATTCACTTGATACCATCCTAGCCAATTCCTCTCTTACCTTCAAAAGGCACCTGAAGGTGAGGTAATAGCTAGTAAATCTAGTCTTTGCTATCTTTAATAGCTCTAACTTTGAATGAGTGCAGAAAATGCCATGGGCATTGCAATGGTTGGTAATAAATCTTATCATGTGCTTGCCCTTTTTCTACAATTGACCAATCCATTTGTATTCATTTTTCTTCAACTTAATAATGTAATGCATCAAAAGGTTCAATGAGAACCAAACACCCAGACCAAAATATGTTGGGGTATTTATCCTCTCGCTCCCTTACAATTAGCAACATTATCGGTTATGACTTGGATGACATTGTATGGACCAATAGCTTCAATGTTTTTTAGTAGGAGTTCTGCAATGTTCATGTCGGTTTTGAATTTATCTGAGTAGTCATGTACCGAAAGGATGATTACTCTTGCTCCCTTACAATTAGCAGCATTATCGGTTATGACTTGGATGGATCAATAGCTTCAATGTTTTTTTAGTAGGAGTTCTGCAATGTTCATGTCGGTCTTGAATTTATCTGAGTAGTCATATACCGAAAGGAAGACTGCACCAATAGCAGAGACATCAAAAACATTTATCAATGGCTTACCTTTCACATTTGTCCAACCAGCTGATACAATTGATACCCCATACTCATTCTAAGCATTTGTGAATTGCCCCAAATCATTTTGGATCTTGGCCTTTTCCTTGTCAAGCCCCACAGTTCCAGCTTTGTCATACCAGGGGCTTTTGTATCCTGCTGGGGCATGAGGAGGCGGCCAAGAAAATATAGGTCACTGGCCAAGAGAGATAGGGAGGTAGAAGTTAGTTCAAGTTTAATAGAACCCGTGTACAGAAATTTAGTTATTGAATTTTCTAGCATATTGATGCCTCTGATATTGTGCATGCCTCTCTGTGTAAGTGAATGATTATTGAATTGCGTTGATGCTCTGTTTGTTCAAAGTTCGAATGTATGGTTGAATACAAACAAACCTTGTCTCTCTGGATTTGAATTCACATTTCAGTTGAATAGAAGGCCGATTCACGTACGCAGAGTTCAAAATTGCAGAGCAAGATACCTGCAAGTGTTAATTCTTATTCCCAGAAATCGAGCTCAGGTCGCATGGGTGCCAGATTCGTTTTTGGACTGTTGGCGATTTACACAATCAAGCCTGATTTGGAGTCGAGGGTCCAATCTCATGGACGTATTGACAGAGGGTCCAGAAAACTGTCTTTTAAAATCTCTCAAGGCTATTAAGCCCCTGGCTATCAAGCAACATGAACTTCAAGTTCCTTTGGATCCTGTATTCTTCCGCTGGTAAGTGTTAACAGGGCCAACTTAATATCCCTCTCTGGGTCTTTGCTCTACCCAACAATATTCATAAATGTATTTTTTTTATTCTATGAAAGGTACTTCTACGCCTAGTATGGGGTTTTTATTTTATGAAAGGTGCTTTCTACAGCCTAGTATGGAGGAGATGACATGGAGTAGATACTTTTATAAGCCAATACGAAGGAGATGACATGTTAGTATGGGAAAGATTGTTGTCACCTTATGTTACATGTTACATTATATAAAAGAACGTTCCAACATACCTTATGTTACATGTTTTTCACCGCTTCTCCAAAGCTGGAATGGTGGTGGTTAGGCCTTAGGAGGTTATTAAAGTTCACGTTTCAATGTTTATAAGCAAGCTAGACATTGTTTTGAGTCATTATGAACATGTACTAGGCCCCTCTTAGGTTTTTTTTAAGTTCCGAGAAAAAAGTTTTTTTTTCCCGAAAACTTAGAGCATTTTTAATGGCTTAAATGGGAAAAATCAAATTGTAATAAAAATATGGTCTAAAGATGGAATTTGGCGTGGGGATGCTTGTTTTCACACTAAGAGAGTCCTCTTTACCCTTAGATCCACTTTTCTTTTATTTCGGGTGATTAAGTTATCACTTAAAGCATTTTTGCTTAAAGAGACGTTGGAATGTAAAAAAAAAGACACAAAATGATAGGAGAACAAAAATCAAAAGTCAAAGTGGGGACATGAAAAAACACGTGGATTAGGTGGCAAAGTTGTCTCTTATGGTGGGTGACCACATCTAAAACATAAAGCGTGAGTTTTGGATTTGATTGGGTTGGTGGCAAATCATCCCAAGTTAAGAGATGCGCCCCTCTTCCATTGAACTTACGACTTGGTTTTCGTGTCACCACTTGGGTGGGTGGTATGATTTGGAATGGGATCGCATGAGATGTGGCGCCTCCACGTTTGATCACAACGAACAACTTCTACATTCATCTCGTGAAAACTCAAGCTCATGCGCAAGTCATCCACGTTAAGAGTTGCATTCCCTTTGAGATCTTACGTGTGGGAGATGTGGCGATCCATGAGTGAGTTGGTTGGGAATTTGGTGAGGGGCATCTCCTTATGGAATGTGGCGCTGCTGCGCTTCCTCTTTGGCTTCAACTCCAACATATCCCGCATTTCACTCATTCACCAAAGCTCATGCGTGAGTCTAATTCAGTTGAGGTGCGCCCCCTTGGGGCTTGGTTGCTCTATTTTAGCAGGTATTTTCTCCTCATTTAGGATGGAAGCAATGAACCTTAGCTATTGTAATCAGTTTCATTTTTGTATTTTTCATTGAATAAATTGGAAGATTTAGGAGGTCCACTGTGTTCAATATCTTTTCATGGTGAATGCTTGAGATCCAATGAGGTGATATTAGCTTAGTTGCATGTTTTTTCTATTTTAAAGATATCTAACTTAGAATATTATTTCTAATCTATAGAGTAGACATTTGAGGGTTTCAACTTGCTTACTTGTGCTACTAGGTTCTCTATGTAATAAAACTAAATATTTAGTAAACTTAGTTAGTTATTAGTTATTTAATTAATGTCTGCTTGATAGGTCACGTTATTTAATGGTGACTCTTGATTTGTATAAAGCCGCATTGTACTCTTTGTAAACAGTATCATTCAATAATAAATATATATCCTGTTGGAAAATTCATTCCAAGTTGGTATCAGAGCATTATCTCCTTCGTCTTGTGCAAGTCCCTCTCAACTTCCATCTCTTCTCATAGTCGCTTCATCGCCTCATTTCTAATCCTTTGTTATCACTCCCCAGCCAACAATGCATCCCATCCTTCTGTTCACTCCCTGCCTAGGCTCCTGCCCACTTCACGCCCCCCAGCTTCTTCATCCCATCCCTTCGTCCACTGCCTGCCTACCATCGTGTTGCTCCACGCTCGGCATACCCCTCACTTCCGTGCGCTGCTCCTTGCAATCCCATTCCTGCTTGCCATCCTCCGTCACTTCCACATCTCTAGCACTCTCGTGCACTACCACCCAGTTCTTCATTTTCTACAACCATAAAATATGCTCTCTTCGGCTACATCATCCTCTTATTCTTCAACTCTTTAAAGCTACGATTGTTCTTTTTAATTTCAAGATAGAGTAAACATGGAAAACGTGAAGGATAGTAAGATTTACACTGAGGAGTTATTGGACTACGAAGAAGAAGAATTGAACACACAAGCATCGGAGGAATCCGCGACTGCTCTTGCGAGGCCCAGTGGCGAAGCTGAGCAGAAAGGTTATGCTGGCATTCGTAGCTCGGGCTTTAGGGATTTACTTTTGAAACCGGAGCTCCTTCGAGCAATTATAGACTCTGGATTCGAACATCCCTCAGAAGTCCAGCACAAGTGCATTCCTTAGGAAATACCGGGAATGGACTTACTCTGTCAGGTAAAGTCTAGAATGGGGAAAACTATTTTTTTTGTGCTTTCAACTCTTCAACAGATCGAACTTATTGATGGGCAAGTAACTGCTCCTCCCAGTCTCCCACAACCCCTTCATATTCCATCCCAAAAATGGTCTGAGGTATCCATGGATTTTATCACTCGGCTTTCCTACATCAAAAGGAAAGGATAGTATATTTGTAGTCATTGACATATTCACAAAATATGCTCATTTCATGAGTATTTCATCCAAAGCAAAAGTAATCCAAGTCACAAATAGTTATGTAAAGAATATATGTATGCTCCATGGGTTTCCCAAGGTTATTGTTAGTGACAAGGACCCCAAATTTACCAGCAACTTCTAGAAAGAATTGTTCCACCAAGTAGGAACTTCACTAACTATGAGTGCCTCGTACCAGCCGTAGACAGATGGACAAACATAAGTAGTAAACAAATGCCTTGAAGGACACCTGAGGATTTTTGTGAACGATCAACAAACTCAATGGGTACACTGGCTACACCTTGTAGAATGGTGGTACAATAGTACATATCATACATAAACAAAAATGTCACCTTTTGAATCCTTATATGGGTACCCACCTCCTACGGCAAGAGAATATGTCATCAACAATTTCAAAGTTCCAGCAGCAACAGATTACTTAGCAACATCCAATGAGGTCATGCGCATTTTGAAAATCATCTCGAACTGATGGCATATCTAATACGCAAATTCTCTAGTATGGAACAAGACCAGAGCAGTTACTTGCCCATTAATAGGTTCGATCTGTTGAAGAGTTGAAAGCACGAAAACAATAGTTTTCCCCATTCCATAGTTTTCCTGACAGAGTACATCCATTCCTAGTATTGGCTGAGCAATGCACTCGTGCTAGACTTCTGAGGGATGTTCGAATCCAGAGTCTATAATTGCTTGAAGGAGCTTCGGTTTAAAAAGTAAATCCCTAAAGCCTGATCTCTGAATGCCAACATAACCTTTCTACACAGCTTCGCCATTGGGCCTCACAGGAGCAGCCGCAGATTCCTCCAATGCTTGTGCGTCCAATTCTTCTTCTTCATAGTCCAACAACTCCTCAGTGTAAATCTCGCTATCCTTCATGTTTTCCATGTTTACTTTCTTGAATTTAAAAAGAACAATCATAGCTTTAAAGAGCTGAAGAAGAAGACGATGGTGTAGTCGAAGAGAGCAAATTTTATGGGGGAACATAGTGACATCTTCCAAAACCCTCCTCATGGTCTCCCTCCCCACGTTCTAGGGATCACATCATCGAGTTGATGCCAAGATCAACTCCAATCATAAAAAGTCATACAGACAATTTCACATGAACAAATCAGAGATCGAACGTTTGGTACAGGAACTATTAGATGCTGGAATAATCACACATAGTAAGAGTCCTTTCTCGGCACCAGTCATACTCGTTAGAAAAAAAGATGGATCATATAGACTTTGCATTGATTATCGAGCGTTAAACAAAGTCACCATAAAAAAGAAATTCCCCATTCCCTTTGTTGACGAACTGCTTGATGAGATACATGGTGCAAAATATTTTTCTAAACTATAATTAAAGTCAGGATATTACCAAATCCGTATTCGAGAAGAAGATGACCCCAAAACAACTTTCTGCACCCACGAAAGTTTATTTGAATTCCGAGTGATGTCATTTGGATTATCCAACGCTACGGCAATATTTCAAGCACCAATGAATGACTTGTTTCACCTGTGTTACCACCTGCATGGTAGTATGATGTTCAGGGATGATTTGAGGTTACACAGTATGCTGCAGGATAGCAATATAAGGGACCATTCTGAGCTGATTTTACTGATAAGATCAACATGCCAAGTGCAAGTTGTAATATACCCTTCATCTTTGTGACATACACAATTCAAAATACAATTAGAAAATAGACACATATTAAAGGATGAGGCTCATTAGGATCAACCCATGGACCAACACAGTTCAGATTAAACGAATGACATAATTTTGATCTCATTTTATAGGCTACGTCATGATCACAACACATTACAGTGATCATGTGATTACAAAGTAGCTCGCATGGCGATGATCATTTGGTTTCAAAAGTTCATTATTCACTAAAATTGGTGCCAAATTTATGCAGGGAAATTTGCAGATCTATGTAGTGATGACCCTACCGGTTGTTTTAAGACAAACAACATCGTGGAATATGTGCTAGTTGGCTATCATATAGGTTGCTTGAGAAGTATATAGCCAGATTCAGGAGGATATAGTAATGACAAAATTTTCCCCAAAGGAGTTGCCTAAAGCACCAAAGGCGTGAGGATAGGTCCTTTTCATAAAATGGCCCAAAAATCATAGATCTTGAGAGTGTTTGTGTGTACTGTCCCTTGGAGCATTTGAAAGCAGGTTCTCTCCCAAACATGAAAAAAGAGACACAGCAGTGGAAGTCGCGACTTCTTAAAATATTAAAAACCATTGTGGCTCGATCTACGGCTAATTTGGAGGGCCACGGGTCACACTTGCCAACAGATGGACCACTGATCATGTAGGTTATTGCTTATTGCTTTTTCGCTAACTGGGGTGCATCTCTTCACATGGCCTAGATCCACGATTCCCTGTGGCAGCCGAGCAAGGTTACAACAAATTTCAAACAAAGCAATGAGTGCGTGATTGCTACTCTGATGGCGTCGAAGCGTTGGAGCGGTTGAATTTCCTTACTGATGAGAAAAGTCGAAGGTAGCTTGTTGATCCTATTATTTTAAGTACTATTGTTGATGAATCCCTGGCAATAGTGATAGAAATCACTTGTAAATGTCTTTCAAAAGATCTGGGATCTCGTCCTTCAGTGGAAGATGTGCTCTAGAATTTGCAGTATGCAGCCCATGTACAAGATACATCAGGTGGCGACTTACTGGGTGATGATGATTCACCTGACAATTTTTCCACCAGTATCAAATCCAGAAGATAAGAGACTAGTGCATGTGGAATGGTTGGAGAGCTTGATGGATGGGATTGGTACATTTTTTCAGAAGGTTTGGTGGGCTGAAGCATATGTAGAAACATGCAGAAAATAATGACAATATTATGACAGATGGAGCACGCCAAATTTCCAGGCTCTCACGTCTCCGAGATCATGAGATCTCGTTCCTTGGCAGCCGACTACAACACAAATAGCGTGGATTTTTACCCGCGTTTAGTTTGACGACTTATATCAAAGAGAATGTTCAAGCCGCTTTCGTGGATTTCCTAGAGCAATTCACGGGTGATGTTGGGTCCCATCTACTACAGGCTCAGTCACCGGCGTTAAGAGGGGAAATAATCTCTGAAACAGTATAATCATGCTTGTTTTAGATCGTGGATCGTTCAGTGGTTTGTTTTTGCAGTAAGCAGGACTTCAATGCAACGTGTATACACACTCACTGTGCATTTGCGGCCATCCAACGAGTCTGTGTGAGGAGTTCACGTGGTTTGGAGATTGATGCCGAGTCATGGAGGGAGGAGTAGTTGTTGAACCCGTGTTTCACCGTTTGAAACTGAGACAGTGGCAGAGCAATCCATGTTTCCTATTGGACGCTAAATGACCCTCAAACAGTTAATTACATGGGTGATTCATTTGGCAACTGAGCAAATCAAAGATTTTCCACTGTTAGAAGCCAAGTGGGATAAAAGTCACGATTTGGTGAACAACTTGGGGTTTAGCTGGGGAACTACATCACAGGATTGATAGCCGACTGCAGTTGTTGAGAAATCTACTCTGTTTGCTAATTGATGTTTACGGGGTGAGTGTTCCACGTTTCAGTTTTTAGCCACTTCAGGTATCGTGGCAAATCTAGAACGGCCAGCGAGGGAGAAATTCACTTTGGTGGAGTATGGGTCCTTTGGTTAGTTTATTAACCAAAGTGATAAATTACACTTAGTCTGGTATAAGTTAGGCTTTTTTCGTTGGAGAAAAAAGGGGATCTCAAACCACTCTCTCCTTATTTTATAATTATTTTTTTTATTGCCTTTTCTTTTTTATTATTTATGAAAGCCTTTTTGGCCTATAAGAGCATGGCTCTTTTATTGTAAAAGGATGGGAAAAGGTTGGGAGTTTCTTTCCCATTGAGCTTAATAGAAAAATCATGTGGGGTTTTTAGATATATATTGGGCATCTATTTCATGGTTGCGTGTTTTTCATAAGTTGTAGAGTAAACCTAGCATAGAAGGCTATATTCTAGTCCATTGGGCAAGCATTTGCAGTTATCAAGTTGTTTGTTGACGTTATGTTTTTAAAAGATCTTAGGAGCAATAGACAGTAGTCATTTATACTTATATTCTCCTTGTCTTTGATTATGGAACGTACTAGTTTAATCTCACTTGTGTGAAGCGCAAGGCCCTGAGTCCTCTTTTGACTCCATTCTCCCTTTTGATGCTGACACTGGTCTTCCCTCGAGGATTGATCCTCCCTTCCTTCCGATCACTCAATCAAAGTACCTTTTCTTTTTATTTACAACGATTTCTCTAAGGCAGCCTCTTCAGTTCACCTTGTCCTCGGTTGCACCTGCCTTAGCGATCCTATTTTAGGGAAGCCCCTCTTGAGTTGGAGAAGAGCCAACCTGAAGCGAGAAGAGAGGAGAGTGGTGACATTGGCTTCTCTCTCTAGAGTTGTCATCAACCTGGTGTTCTTATGTTTTGGGCTTCAGCACACACATGCCAGTGTTGGGCGACAATAGCCCCTACATAAGGAAGCTCGTGCTAGTGTTTTTTGATGATATCCTTACTTATAGTAAAAATTGGAACTCGCACCGCAAGCATGTAGAAACAATATTGAAGATTCTAAAAGAAAACAAATTTTATGCTAACAAACCAAAATGTAGTTTCGAGAAAAAAGAAATAGAATTTTTGGGGCACATTGTTTTATCTGACGACATTAAGTTCGATCCCAAAAAAATGATGGCGATCACAGAGTGGTCGTCCCCCAAGTCAATTACATTGTTAAGAGTATTTATGGGTCTAACAGGTTATTATAGAAGTTTTTTTACAACTACGCCCAAATTGTAGCACCCCTGACATCACTATTAAAAAGGGATGATTTCATATGGGATTAATATGTAGAAACTTGTTTTGCACAATTGAAATCCCTGATGACATCCACACCAATGTTAGCAGCTCCTAATTTTATGAAAACATTCATCCTAGAATGTGACGCTTCAAGGACAAGCTCAGGAGTTGATATCATGGAAGATAAACACCCCATTGCCTTCGAAAGCCGAAAGTTAAAACCAAGTGAGCAAACACAATCCACACATGACAAGGAAATGTTGGCAATAATGCATGCGCTTGTTAAATGGAAACAATATTTGTTCGAGGAAAAATTTCTTGTTAAAACAGACCACAACAGCCTGAAGTATTTTCTAACTCAACAAAATCTCTCCCCCGAACAACAAAAATGGGTAAGCAAAATCCAATCCTTTGTTTTTGACATTTTATATAAAAAGGGTAAGGAGAATAGGGTGGCAGAGAACTTATCAAGAAAACATGAGAGTTATGCTTCAGTATGTGCCTTATCCATAGTTGTTCCTGAATGGATTTCAGAAGTCCAAAGTGAGTATGTGAAAAACCCAGAGACAAGGAAGCTAATTGAAGAAGTTGAAAACAACAAAGAAACAAACTCCAAATATTCATGGGAAAAAGACATACTATGATACAAACAAAGAATATACTTACCCAATTCATCAAAATTCAAAACTCAGTCTTAAAAAGGAACCATGACTCCCCAACAACGGGCCATGTTGGTTTCTTTAAAACATACCACAATATCTGCCAATCCTTCTTTTGGAAGGGAATGAACACTAATATCCAGAAATATTTTGTCTAATGTGATACTTGTCAAAGGCAGAAGTTTGAAACAGTGGCTCTTCCCGGTCTCCTACAACCCCTTCATATTCCATCCAAAAAATGGCATGAGGTATCCATGGATTTTATCACCGACCTTCCTACATCAGAAGGAAAGGATAGTATATTTGTAATCGTTGACAAATGAACAAAATATGCTCATTTCATGAGTATTTCATCCAAGGAAAAAGCAAGCCAAGTCCCAGATAGTTATGTAAAGAATATATTTAAACTCCATGGGTTTCCCAAGGTTAATGTTGTTATATTTTCATAAGATTATAACAGTATATCTTAATTTCATTTATCAATAGGATCACTAGAAGATAGAGAAAGCACAAAACAATAACACGAGTTTTTTACCCCTGGAAACCCAAATGGGAGAAAACCCAACAACCTCGTCTAGAGATAATAATTCTAAGATCAATGTACAATGAAGAAAGAGAAAATATGGAAGTATCTTCCAGAGATAGAAACCCCAAAAATAGTCTTCTCCTTCAGTAGGTGTGAACTTCTCTCTCCCACAAAACTACAAACTTCACTTGTGTAGCTATGTGAAATAATGAGGAGGGGCACCTCCTATTTATGCTGATTTTCCATCAGCATCACAATCATCTAGGTTTTATCTGTACATATATATTGTCTCTATCATCTCTAAACGTACTGAAGGTTGTCTTTAAGAAATGTTGTTATGAATTTGTTCAATCCGGATGTCTGAGAGAAACTCTTCTGCTACTTGTTCGTCTCTACTGCTGATGGAATGCTTACATGCCTGGATAGAGATCTTGGATGAGCACACATGGATGACCATCTACTACCTGTTCGTCTCATTTGTCGATGGGGTACTCCCATACCTGGCTGAGAACCTAAATGAGTAGAGGTACCTGTGCAATCACATGACCATCTGCTACCTGTCTGACTCATCTGCTGATGGGATTTCTCCCATACCTGGCTGAGCACCTGGATAAGCAGAGGCACCTGTGTGAACCCGACCATCTACTACATGTCCGTCTCATCTTCCAATGGGATTTCTCCCATACCTGGCTGAGAACCTGGACGAGTAGAGGTATCAGGGAAAAAGCATGATAAACGTTTGGCAGTCATTTCTCCCTCTCAAGGAGGGATACGTTCTACTCTACTCCAAGTATTCCTCCAAAGTATTCAAACTTCACTCTGGAAAGAGGCTTGGTGAGAACATTTGCAGTGTGGTCATATGTCAAAATATACTATAGCTCGGCCACACCTTTCTGCACCATATCACATATGAAGTGATATCGAATGTCTATTTGCTTCGACTTGTTGTGAAATACAAGATTCACTGACATCTTCACACAACTCTGGTTATCACAGTGAATCACAACTGGCTCTGGAATCTGGCCAAACAATCCTGCAAGAATTTTTCGAAGCCAAACTACTTCTTAGGCTGTTGTGCTAGCAACCATATACTCGAACTCTGCTTCCAACTGCACCAGGAAATTACTACAGAACCCAAATAGAAACAACATCCTAAATTACTCTTCCTATATGCAGTGCATCCAACCCAAAATGAGTCTGTAAACCCTTGCAATTTCAAGTCACATTCTGAGTCATATCGTAGACCATATCCCACAGTGCCATGTAAGTATTTGAGCACATGTTTTGCAACAGTCCAGTGAATCTTACTCGGTTCACACATGAACTGCTTGAGGGTGTTCACAACAAAACAAATATCTGGTTCGGTGTTCCTCAGATACATTAAGGACCCAATTAACTAGCGATCCATGGTGGGATCGATCAAATTTGAATCTAAAGCAGAATCTCTCATCTTTATCAAATTTGCATCCATTGGAGTAGTTATGGACTTGCAGTCCAACATTCCGAATCTCTTCAGTATATCTATGGTGTATTTTCCTTGACCGAGGAAAACCTCCTTCTGCCTCTGCCATACTTATAATCTCAAGAAGTAATGCATCAATCTAAGATCCTTCATTTCAAACTTAGAGGCGAGTTTCTTCTTTTACACCATATCATAAGTTTCTTATTTTCCAGTGAGAAACAGGTCATCAACATATAGTAACAAAATTAGTGGCTCATCATTCACAACCTTGTAGTAAAGGTTGGGGTATGCATCACTTTTGGTGAATCCTAGACTCACCAGGAATCCGTCTATTCGTCCATACCAAGCACATGGTGTTTGCTTGAGTCCATATAGAGCCTTTTTAAGCTTGGATACATGAGAATTCTTTCCATCTAGAAGTCACAACTAACTTCTCCTCAGGTCTAGGAACAATCTCCCACACATCATTCTTTATGATGGATTGGTATTCTTCCACCATGGAATCCTCCCAAACTTGGTGTTTGGATGCTTCTTCCCACTGCCTGCCTATGCTCCAGCCCACTTCACGCTCCCCAACTCCTTCATCCCATCCTTCTGCTCAATTCCTGCCTACCATCACGCTGCTCCCTACACTCCCGTGTACTCCGCATACCCCTGACTCCCATGCGTTGCTCCCTGCACTCCTGTGCCTTCATGCCATCCTCCTTCACTTCCACATCTCTAGCACTCTCATGCACTACCACCCACTTCCACCCAATTGATCACTTCTTCGTTTTCTACAACCATAAAATCTATTCTCTTCGGCTACATCATCGTCTTACTCTTCATCTATTTAAAGCTACGATTTGTTTTTGTAATTTCAAGAAAGAGTAAGCATGGAAAACGTGAAGGATAGCTAGATTTACACTGAGGAGTTGATGGACTATGAAGAAGAAGAATTTGATGCACAAGCATTGGAGCAATTTGCAGCTGCTCTTGCGAGGCCCAATGGTGAAGCTGTGCAGAAAGGTTATGTTGGCATTCATAGCTTGGGCTTTAGGGATTTACTTTTGAAACCGGAGCTCCTTCAAGCAATTATAGACTTTGGATTCGAACATCCCTCAGAAGTCCAGCACGTGTGCATTCCTCAGGAAATACTGGGAATGGACGTACTCTGTCAGGCAAAGTCTGGAATGGGAAAAACTGTTGTTTTTGTGCTTTCAACTCTTCAACAGATCAAACCTATTGATGGGCAAGTAACTGCTCTGGTCCTGTGCCATACTAGAAAATTGGCATACCAAATATGCCATGAGTTCGAGATGATTCTTCAAAATGCGGATGACCTCATTGGATGTCGCTAGGTAATCTTTCCCTGCTGGAACTTTGAAATGATTGATGACATATTCTCTTGTTGTAGGAGGTGGGTACCCATATAAGTCTTCAAAATGTGACATTTTTGTTGATATATGATATGTACTATTGTACCACCATTTTGCAAGGTGTAGCCATTGTACCCATTGAGTTTGTCGGTCGTTCACAAGGAATCTAATTGAAGTAGTTGAAAACAATAAAGCAACAAACTCCAAATATTCATGGGAAAAAGAAATACTATGGTACAAAAAAAGAATATATTTACCCAATTCATCAAAATTCAAAACTCAAGTCTTAAAAGAGAACCATGACTCCCCAACATCGGGCCATCTTGGTTTCTTTAAAACATACCACAATATCCGCTAATCCTTCTTTTTGAAGGGAATGAAGACTGGTATCCAAAAATATGTGGCTGAATGTGATACTTGTCAAAGGCAGAAGTTTGAAATGATGGCTCCTCTCGGTCTTCTACAACCCCTTCATATTCCAGCCCAAAAATGGTCTGAGGTATCCATGGATTTTATCACCGGCCTTCCTACATTAGAAGGAAAGGATAGTATATTTGTAGTCGTTGAAAAATTTAAAAAAAATGCTCATTTTTTGAGTATTTCATTCAAAGAAAGAGCTATCCAAGTCGCAGATAGTTATGTAAAGAATATATTTAAGCTCCATGGGTTTCCCAAGGTTATTGTTAGTGACAGGGGTCCCAAATTTACCAGCAACTTCTGGAAAGAGTTGTTCCACTAAGTTGGGACTTGACTAACTATGAGTACCTCGTACCAACCCAGACATATGGACAAACGGAAGTAGTAAACAAATGCCTTGAAGGACACCTGAGGAATTTTGTGAACGCCCGACAAACTCAATGGGTACAATGGCTACACCTTGCAAAATGGTGGTACAGTAGTATATATCATACATCATAAAAAATGTCACCTTTTGAAGCCTTATATGGGTACCACCTCCTACAACAAGAGAATACGTCATCAACTTTTTCAAAGTTCCAGCAGCAAGAGATTACCCAGCGACATACGATGAGGTCATCCGCATTTTGAAGAATCATCTCGAACTCATGGAATATTTGGTATGCCAATTCTTTGGTATGGCACAGGACCAAAGCAGTTACTTTCCCATCAATAGGTTCGATCTGCTAAAGAGTTGAAAGCACAAAAAACAACAATTTCCCCATTCCAGACTTTGCTTGACAAAGTACATCCATTCCCAGTATTGCTTGAGGAATGCACTCGTGCTGGACTTTTGAGGGATGTTTGAATCCAAAGTCAATAATTTCTCGAAGGAGCTCCGGTTTCAAAACTAAGTCCCTGAAGCTCGAGCTATGAATTCCAACATAACCTTTCTGCATAGCTTCGCCACTGGGCCTCGCAGGAGCAGCCACAGATTCCTCCAATGCTTGTGCGTCCAATTCTTCTTCTCCATAGTCCAACAACTCCTCAGTGTAAATCTCACTATCCTTCACGTTTTCCATGTTTACTCTTTCTTGAAATTAAAAAGAACAATCGTAGCTTTAAAGAGCTGAAGAATAAGACAATGATGTAGCCGAAGAGAGCAAATTTAATGGGGGAACATAGTGACATCTTCCAAAACCCTCCTCATGGTCTCCCGCCCCCACGTTCTAGGGATCACATCATTGAGTTGATGCCAGGATCAACTCCAATCAGAAAAACGTCATACATATAATCTCACAGGAACAAATCAGAGATCAAACATTTGGTACAGGAACTATTAGATGTTGGAATAATCACACATAGTAAGAGTCCTTTCTCTGCACCAATCATACTCGTTAGAAAAAAAGATGGATCGTATAGACTTTGCATCGATGATCGAGCATTAAACAAAGTCACCATAAAAGATAAATTCTCTGGATTAGAATTCACATTTCAGTTGAATAGAAGGGCGATTCACGTACACAGAGATCTACAGGCTATGATGAGAGCTATTGAGAAGGATTTATGCAGTGGAATAATCAAAGAGAATGTACACTGAACACGAAATTCATGACACAAATTTCAGATAAATCAAACAAGAATTGCTCAGTTAATCACAACATTAATCTTCATTAATTAATCAATAATACAATGATTATACAATAAATAGAATTTGAATGCTAAAGATAGGATTTGAATCTATTAGTTCTAACTGACTGATTAGCTAACTCTGTGCGGAAAAATCACAGCTGGAGCTCACTAGTTTAACTCCGTATGTCTAAATCAGTCTATAATTAGTTAACTGGCGAGGTAGGTGGATAAAAGGCGCCACACTGGCGCTAGGCTAACTGATAGTGATCTAACTGATTGTAGTTGGAGGATAACTCAGCATAAATGTTTACCTACCACAACCAATTGAAGGAGGCTGTTGGTGGCATTTAGAGTGGGCTCCTATAATGTAGGGATTGGTCCCAGAGGCACATAAACTCATGCATGCACATGCAGTAAGTGGAAGATAGCCTCTAGGTGTGTCCCCTATACTTTAGCTAAGTGATAATGACTTCCTAAGTTAGGCAAGATGACCAAATAGACTATATTGGATAAAGGAGGATTAATTAATCCTAACACTTTCTAACCGCATATTGCACTTACAAATAGTGTTATGGAGGTCACCTTATGAGGGCACATCTATCTATGGAGGCAAATCTAAGTTTTTCCGAACTTCAGTTTTGACCTAATTCCTGCTAGGGTTTTTGGATAAGATTTCAAAGTTTATCAAGATGATGTACAGTCTCAAAGTGGAAGACAGATGGGATGGTGTTTCAAACTTGAGATCCTAGAAGACTAGGATACTTTTCATCTTAGATGAAAATGAGATTAAAAACTACATGAAAGAAGGCATCTCATAACCAAAAGGTGCCAAGGAGAAAGCTAAGCACAAGAAAAATGAAGCAAAGGCTACGAGAATCTTGATAGATCCCATAAAGGATAATTTCATTCCTCATATTGTTGATTTAAAGACTACAAAAGAGATGTTTGACGCCTTAGTAAGATTTTTCGAGAGTAAGAATACCAGCAAGAAGCTAGCTTTGAGAAATCGGCTCCACTATATGATGATGACAAACTCATATTCAATTGCTACTTATTTCATAAAATCCTCCCAATTGAGAGATATGTTATCCACTAAAGTTGCACTTAAGTGGATTTCCAGTGAGCCGTCGAAGTTCTGAACAAGTCAATTGTTCATTATCAGTGCTCAGAAGTTCCATGGTTCATTAAGGTCATTTTTGGGTCCCTTTTTTAATAATTACATGTTCATACCCCTTGGGGATATTGTAATAAATGTTTTAACGTGACAAACTTTTTGTAAAGGACTTAGACATCAATCTGATCATTCCAATGTGTTTTTTCCCTTTCCAATTATGCAATGTTGAATAAGCGATGTATAATTTTCGAGTTTATCACCACTCCTCCAAAGCTGGAATGGTCGTCTTGGTGGATAGGCATTAGGACATTATTAAAGTTCACGTGTCAATGTATATAAGCATACTAGACATTGTTTTGAGTCATTATGAACATGTACTAGGTCCCCCTTAAGTTTTATTTAAGTTCTGAGAAATATATATATATATATATATTTAATTCGTAAACTTAGGACATTTTTTAATGGTTTAAATGGGAAAATTCAAATTGTAATAAAACTATGGTCTGGAGGCAGAATTTGGCATGGGGATGCTCTTTTTCACAATTAGAACGTCCTCTTTACCTTAGGACCCACCTCTCCTATATTTCAGGTGATTAAATTATCACTAAAAGCAATTTTGCTTAAAGAGACATCAGAATGTCAAAAGAATGCTAAAAAGACATAAAATGATAGGAGGCCAAAAAACAAAAGTCAAAGGGGGGACGTGACAAAACACATGGATTAGGTGGCAAGTTGTCTCTTATGGTGGGCGACCACATCTAGAACATAAAGCGTGAGTTTTGCATTTGATTGGGTTGGTGGCGAATCATCCCAAGTTAAGAGATGCACCCCTCTTCCATTGAACTTACGACTCGGTTTACGTGGCGCCACTTGGATGGGTTGGTATGATTTGGAATGGAATTGCGTGAGATGTGGCGCATTTCTTTATAATCCCAACCATGAAATGTAAAAAAATTATGCATATTTCTTTATTGTAAAACCATATTAATATTTGTACATTGCTTCACTTGTAAACATTTTCTTGTTCCTACACCTCTACCAAGGAACATATAACTCAAAGTGTCATGATTGTTTTTCTTTCTCATGGGAATTTCCTTGGTTATTGATTGTTTCTCCATGTTAAGTTGTTTTCTAGTATTGTAATAATATTATTATGTATTCAAAATTAATGATTATTTAATTGTTTAAGCCGTAATTATATAGTGTACTTGAGTTAGTCTAGAAATCATATTGTGCATAAGATTATTCTAGATGTCTCATTTAATGTCTCATTTTTCATGAGAAGAGATGTGCGTGCTCCTATCCATTATAATGTCAATGTCAAAGATGCATTCTAATTTGCTTGCAATTTCATGAAAAGCAGTGTCAATGTAGGCTCATGTGATTTTTTTGGCGCTAAACCTACTTTCAATAGAATATACAAGTACCTAATTCCAAAAAAATATGCTTTATACCAAGTTTGACACCCACCTTTCAAGTTATCTTTAATATTTTGGCAAGGAATGTAGAGCATCATTTTTGCCTACAAAAATTCTCTAGGTCAATGTGCTCATTGTAGGGACGTATTGTGCAACGACAAGGTTGTTTTATTTTCTTTAAATTTGTATCTAACCATGAGTACGATGCCACATATTATGCCAAGAAAACTTGTTCAAAATTTTAATGGCTTGCAATGTACATATTGACAACCAAAGGATACATATTGTCTTCATAATTATTCAACAATAGGTTTGGTTATTTAGAATGAATGTTCTAGTGTTGAATGAGGTTGTGTTGATGAATATTATTTCTTTGAGATAGAATGCAAAGGCAAGGAAAGGATAGTGTGGATTGCATATTATCTATACATTTGTTACAAGTAAAGAAGTGCATTTTTGGGTTTTTGAATGGTTATTTTATATTGGCATCTTTGATACATTGACATTCTCGATGGATTTTCCTAAAAGCACTTATCAAGATGTGGTCAAACATCTATGTTATATGAGATATAATATATTTCTCTAACATAGGTATCTAGTATGAATTGTGCCTCAATAATTTCATACCACAATTGTAGTCCTTTCTTCACAAAGGAATTTATCCATATATCTTATGCGTGTCTCTTCAACAACAAAACAAAGTGTTAAAGAGAAGTGTGCAACACGACAATGTATTCTTCTTCAATTATTTTCATATCATACAAGAACATGATTGTGTAAGATATGTTTCTAGGATATATCTTGTATTGTAAAAGAGAAAGTGTTTCTTCTGATTTTTCCTTGATGATGTCAACACCATGCTCCAATGGATGAAGTGTCATAGTTGTATCCATTGGTGGCAATGAAAAATTCAATTTTCAGCTTGAGTTTGGTATTATTTGTTTAAATATTCTTTTTGTCGTGGTGAGTTTCAATTTTTATAAGCTCTTCATAGAGAAATCTCAAATTGAAAAATATATCCATCAAGCAATTGCACAATCTTGTGGTCAAAAGCTTGCTCATAGATTGGTTCCTTTTGAATCCATAGGAGCTCATGTTCATGTTCGTTAAACTCTATTTTGGAAATCATTAATGAAAAACTAATCTACCACCTCTCTAAATGTTTCAATGATGTGATTAAAAAAAGGTTTTGAAAGCTCCAAACCTATGTTTGTATTAGAGGCTACAAGTGACACGGTGCTTCCTAATCATTGAATCTATTCATTTTTTTGGCAATTCCTTCTTCGGGTTTGTATGTATGTTTGTCTTCAAGTTGCAATGCATGACACAATGGGTCCAAAAGATGTTTAGTGTTTTAATGTGATAAATAAGGTAAGAGGGTGCAAGTGACATGGTGCTTCGAATCATTGAATCTATGCATTTTTTTTGGTAATTCTCTTTTCATGTTTGTATGTATGTTTGTCTCTTAAGTTCTTGCAATGCATGACACAATGAGTCCAAATGATGTTTGGTGTTTTAATGTGATAGAGAAGGTAAAAAGGGTCAAGTTTTCATAATAATCACTATGAAATCATATTTTCTCATGTTTCAAGGTAGCCATGTGAAGTAGTATGTGTTTGAAGAAGTCATATAAAATTAAGGATTTCAATGTTTGTTGAGGTTGTGTTTATATTCACATCTTTTGCCACCAATTTTCTTCTATTTAATTCACCTTGGATTACTTAAACCCATGCACAACTTGAGATATATTGTATAAGGATTTGAATAGATTCGTAAAAAATGTTTGTAATATATGTGTTTCTAATTTATGTTTCCTATGAGAAGTTCATATTGTGTTAATTTATGATCAAATAAATGTTTGACAATGTCTTCAAGTCAAATGCATCCATAAAATATTGTCAAAGAGTTCATTTCTTTGAAAAACTTGTCTTGGAATATGACTAATGGCTTCAAGCCTATAACCGTGGATTATTGTTTCAAATACAGGTTGTGACTCATCATCATCATTAGAAGGGTCAAGGGGCTATGTGTTGGTTGACATCATCATTAATGTTTTCACAAACTCAAAGGGTGAAGACTCAACAATTTATAAGCTAACTCGCATTAGTAAACAACACTCCCTATAACCCTTATACTCCCATGTCTTCAACCATTTGGACCACTTATATGGTAAATGAGTTTGTAGAAGCCAACTGTGGATTACCTTTATCTTTGATAGTGTTTGGGAAACTTCTTTGTGGAAAAAGGGACAGGTGGTACTAGGAAGACCAATTGGATAAACTTGAAAGGAATCTTCCCTATGATATAGAATAGAGACCTAAAATTAGTTACGATGCACTTAATATCTATGAACAATATATGTTCATAGATATGGCATGGCATGGTTTTTTATATGGGACACAAAGACATGGTAATAAGAATAAGGGGCGTATCACATTGACAAGTAAATTGGGGTTTCAAAATCTAAAGAACATGTGTGATAGAAACCAATTTTTTTTCACATGTGAAAGCCTGGGCCTTGAACTTACTTTTATGTCAAGGCCCATCCGGAATTGATCATGGGTCTGCTCCATTACAAAGATTTCAAGGATCCGTACTAACTGGTACATCGTCCCCATCGGAACCAGAAACCAATTATAACATAAAAATGCATAGTCACCTCAAAGATATGGGAAAAGAAATTATAAAAGTTTCAAAATTGCAGTTTAGTCTTTGTGGACTAACAATGAACATTAATTATATGTTGCAACAATCACATCATTTCGTCCATAAAGTTCCTAATTATTCATAGCTTTTCAAAAATAAAAATACAATAATAAAAAATGCACAAAATTAGAATGCTACCACAAATGATGACAACAACAACTCAAAAATGTTTTTTTGAAAATACAATAAAGAAAGTGCACAAAATTAGAATGCTAACACAAATAATGACAACAACAACTCATAAATTTCATCATTTTATGAAAGGTGGAGTCACATGAGCTGTTTTGGAACCCCACCATGAAGCTTTGCAATAAATTGCATAATACATGTAATTATCGTCCTATTGGTGCGATGAAGTTGTAACTTCTCACTGTTTAAGGGACTTGAATTCGCTAGAAGCCAAGCTTCCAAATACTTGATATATAAGTGAAATTTCTCATGAATACATTTGAAAATTGTAATCTTATTTCAATATAAAGATTTTTTATTTTTTTTGAGAAAACGTATTCAAAAAAGTTTTAGAAGAAATATGACAAGGCAAATATTAAGTTAGTTAAAATTTACCCAGTGAAAGTTTGTGTGTATATTAGCTAATACAATTAGATTCTAACTTATAATACTTATAATTAATAAGTTCGATGATATCAAGTTATATTGTAATTGGGATTTAGTTAAATAAATTGTGAATTCCATTTACTATTATAATAGGAAGGTTAAAATGTAATTGGGATTTAGATAAACAAATTGTGAATTAATTTTTATGTGTATAATATTTTTATAATTTGTAATTTTAATTTTTTAATAAAATTGTGGTTTTAATAATAAATATTTTTCAATCAAACAAGTTTTATTTGTGAATTACTATTTGTATTTGTATATATTTTAAAGTTTATATTTTTTAATTAAGATAAAAAAAATTATAAAATTTTTTTTTAATTAGTTTATTGGATTAATATGACTATTTTTAAATTGGTTTTTAAATTCAAAAATAAAATTAAAATATAAAATTTTTATTAAACGTCACTTGTTTTTACATTAAATTGGCAATTTAAGTTATTGTTTTTTTGTTTAACAATAATGCACAGATCTATGTACAAATATCTGGAAATTTTGAGGTTGGATTTGCAAAATGCCTTGTTTTTACATTAAATTGGCAAATTTAAATTGTTGTATTTCTGTTTACCAATAATGCACAGATCTATGTACAAATTTCTGGAAATTTTGAGGTTGGATTGGCAAAAAGCCTTCGAGAATGTGGAGAATGTCATTCATTGCTTCTCATAAAGCATGCCCAGAGGAAGAAGGGGTGTGTTGCAAGTCTAACTAAAATAAATGAAAGATTAACAACATGTTGGATATTGAAAAAGGGCGATCTTTATTATATTCATGGGAGACTTCACATTTCTTGCAATTAAAAGTAGAAATTCCAATAAGAAAGGGTTTTTTGATGGTGTTTTTTTTGCATCTTTTTAGTAGTATAGTCTATATTTTATCAATTTTATTTGCAAAATTATTTGAATAAATGGTTAGTTTGTCCAAATTATATTATGTTGGAGGGTTACTAAAAAAATCTTTGGTAAAAATTAGAATTCCTAGGAACATCATATGTAAGCCAATTTTTAGTACGAGCGTCTAGGTCAGCTTGTTTTGGGAAATCAAACTAGATCAACAACAAAAGGTAAAGACCAAGACAAAATTGATGAGTGAAATACAGAAGCAACACAATTATCATTGACTAATGACATGCTTCTAGAAGTGCAGGTTGATGTCACTACGAAGGATGTTGCAACAATTTGGAAGCACTTGAAAGACTTGAACGAAGCCTTAGGAAAATATATTTTTTCCTAAAAATATATATTGTTTTATATTTTAAGATGAATGAGAATGAATATCTACATGAACATCTCGTAAAGATTAAGGATATTAGAGAACAATTGAATTGCATTAAAGTGAAAATGGAAGAAGAAGACATGTTGGTAATTACTCTGAAGAGTTTACTAGTTGTATTTGAACATTTTATTGAAACACTTAATATTATTTCTATTGACAAAGACCAAAGGTTTGATGAGCTATGCATAAAGCTTTTGCATAAAGACAGGTAGAAAAAAAAGTTTGGCAATGAAACTACAATAACAAGTTTTGAAGAAGCATTGGCAACAAACCTCAGGGGTAAGGACGAGTTTTCTCAAAAGAACAATGGAAGAAGTAATCAAGGAAACACCACACCAGTGAAATAGGTAATCAAAAAGTTTTCAAATGCCATCATTGTGGAAAGGCGAGTCATAATTTTTTCTTTTGCAAAAATTGATTGCGGGATGAAAAATACAATTAAGGAGGCTCTTAGCAGAAGTAGAAGTCCCATGTTGTAGAACATCAAGAAGGGACTACTCTCTTTGGTTTCATGGCTAAGCATGTAGATCATGGAGAGGCATATGCTTGGTACATTGTTTCTAATGCATCACATCATTTCACCAATAGACATGGTTGGTTCGTCCACTATGATGCTTATGTTATGTCTATGGTTTTCAATAGTGGGTATGAATTCATAATAGAAGGCAAAGGAAATGTATAGATCATCTTTGGATATAGTCAGTTGGTCTTCCTTAATGTCTACTATGTGTTGGGTTTGGAATAGAATTTTCTATTCGTAAGTGAAATTTTGAGGAAAAGTCCTCATTTACATGTTATTTTTAATTATAATATATGTTACCAAGTGGACAAGGGTAGGGAGAAGACGATTTCTCTTGGTATTGATGATTACCGACTATTCCGGATCTTTCTTATAGAGGAAACCAAAGCACATGCTCTATTAACTAAGAGTGTTCAAGAAACCATTTGACTTTGGCATCAAAGTTATGGACATTTAAATTATCACTATCTTTCTCATTTGGCTAAAGAAAGGTTAGTGGATGGTATTCTAGAGATTCAACAAAAGCAGCAAGGAATTTGCAGAGCTTGTTAGGTGAGAAAGAAGCATTGATCTCAATTAATGAAGGGCAAGCTTGGAAAGCCAAGGAGGTTGTTTAGTTGATTCATGCAGCTTGTTAGGTGAGAAAGAAGCATTGATCTCAATTAATGAAGGGCAAGCTTGGAAAGCCAAGGAGGTTGTTTAGTTGATTCATGCAGATGCTTGTGGGACTATGAAGACATCATTAGTATTTGGTGCCAAGTATTTCTTGTTGTTCATATATGACTTCAAATGAATAATGTGGGTGTATTTTTTTAAGTTAAAATATGAAGTATTTACTAAGTTCAAGAAGTTTAAAGCAATGGCTAAAAAATATTTTGGGGTTGCATTAGAATTCTTAGGTCGGATAATGGTTTAGAATTTAATAACTTTAAAAAATATTTTGGGGTTGCATTAGAATTCTTAGGTCTGATAATGGTTTAGAATTTAATAACTTTGTACTCGAGGGTATTCAAAGGAAATATACCACACCCTACACTCCACAACAAATAATGGTTTAGAATTTAATAACTTTGTACTCGAGGGTATTCAAAGGAAATATACCACACCCTACACTCCACAACAAAATGGAGTGGTAGAGAGGCATAATTGCACTATTGTCAATATGGGACATTATATGCTAGAAAACAAATCTATTCCTTACAAGTATTGGGATGAAGCATTGCATACCATAGTGTATTTTCTTAAGATGACATCATCACAAGTAGCGATATAGGGCAACTATCATAGGTAGAATCCAATTTATGTGCATCTTTTGACATGAATGAATTAATCCTCCTACATTAGTGCTTAGGTGTAGAAGTTTGGAAAACATATTTGTTTCACAATCAAGTTATGCCATAATATTGTTAGACAAGTTCAAGATGGTAGATTGCAAAACTTCATCTACACCTGTGGCGAAAGGGTTGAAACATTCAATTGAAACAAATTCTAAGGAAGGTAATGAATTAGCCTACATGAAATTATTGAGGAGCTTGATCTATCTTATGGATACGACACTTGACTTGAGTTTTGTTGTCAGCTACATCTCTCGATTCATGACCACTTCAAAGGTAGAATAATGGAAAACAACAAAAAGCATGCTACAATATGTGAAAATGGAAAACAACAAAAAGCATGCTACAATATGTGAAAGGAACATTAGGTTTTGGCATTCTATATGGAAGACACAAAACATCTTGGTTGTGTGGTTATACAAATTTAGAATGGGAAAGATCATTGGATGACAAGAAATCCACATCATGTTATGTTTTTAGTCTTGGTACTGGAGTATTTGCATGGACCAACAAGAATCAATATTTTTGTCTCCCTTTTCTCACCTAAACCTAAAATACAATATTGAGTAGCAATGAAAGAATCATGTGAAGTATTTTGACACATATGGATGCCTATAGATGTGAATATCCAACAAAATGAGCCTACCTTGTTCTACTATGATAATAAGGGATAAGGGATTTCTTAAATTGACAAAGAATCAAATATTCCATGAGCATACCAAACATATTGACATTCATTTACACTTCATAACATATTGGCATTCATTTACACTTCATTTGAGAGCTTGTAGAAGATGGGATAGTTGAGCTGCAATATTTTCCTCTATATAGAGGATTAGATTGTAGACATCCAAACATATTGACATTCATTTACACTTCATAACATATTGACATTCATTTACACTTCATTTGAGAGCTTGTAGAAGATGGGATAGTTGAGCTGCAATATTTTCCTATAGAGGATTAGATTGTAGACATTCTCATTGAGTCTTTGGGTCTAGAAAAAAATTTGTAAAATTTAGGGACAAACTTGGTATATTTCTAAATTGACCATTAAGGGATGGTATTAGAATATAAATTTCATATAGTATATACGCACACTAATAGGTTTATTTATGCTTCATAATTTTATTAAAGTATACATAAGTCACTTTACCATTTGTGCAATTAGGGTTTATGTCATTTCATTGTTTTTTTTCTAAAAAACGATTATAGATTTTATTAATAAACCAACGGTATAACCACTGTGATAAGGTCTACAAAACTCCAAATCTGTTGTCTGAACATATAGTCATAAAGACACATAGCTTCACTTAACTAGCTACCAGATATCTAATTGACTAAAAGCTACTGAAACCGATATGCATCGATACCAGATATCTAATTGACTAAAAGCTACTGAAACCGATATGCATCGATATAGAACGCAGAAACCGATATGCATCGATATACAACGCAGAGAGAATAGAAAGGATATTACAAAACTCAAAAACCGAGAGACGGAGAAGACCCGAGGTTATTTCCCATGACGCTTGCGATTCTGAGATGTTGATTTCGGAGGATGCTCATTGTTGAATAATCCTTCGGGATTACTTGTAAATAATATTTTAGTTATTAGTTAGTAAAATCTAGTTAATAATCTCGTTATCTAACTATAGATAACGGTTTTGATCTCCTTTATATGTAACACTCATTCACATAATAAATTATTGATTTGCTGAGGTTCTTCACGGCCTGTGTCACTCATGACAACCGCGATTCGATTCTGATCTGTCGATTCTGGAGGAGCAACTAGACCAGTGGCCTTCTCCATTGCCAATCTTGTAACCTGCAACTCCAGCTTTTCAAAACGAATTTCCAATTCTTCCAACAGTGCCAACATTGCCCATTTAGATTACGAGAGGGATTCAACGAATTCCTCCAAGGTTTGAATTAATTTTTTGTCCACATATTCTAAACAAAGACCACCTTCTTCGTCCAGATGCAACAAGTAACGCTTCTGAGCTCTCAATTTCCTCCATATATCCCATAGTTCGACCTCTAGTGATATTTCTAGTGATATTGGGGGATCAACAGGAGCGGTCGACTCTGAACTTGAAGCCATGAGGATGTTTATCCTTCTGAAACAGAGAACAACAATTTTACCCTTGTGAGACCAATAAACCAGACAATAATCCGCGGTTCTGGGAAGACTACTTATCAAAATATTGCCTTTAATAACATCTTCTGCACCCATTTTTCCCACAATTCGATCAGAATTCATCACACAAACCGCACAGGAGAGAGAGAGGAGGGAAAAT
This sequence comes from Pseudotsuga menziesii, assembly GCA_001517045.1. NCBI lineage: Eukaryota > Viridiplantae > Streptophyta > Pinopsida > Pinales > Pinaceae > Pseudotsuga > Pseudotsuga menziesii. The sequence goes on from LPNX011235592.1 coordinate 52,603, forward strand.
GGTGCCTGTACAAGGCCATGCTACAGACGATATCACACGATGTTCCTCTGGCTGACGTCGAGGATTTAAGGAATGTACTATGGTTGTTGATTACGAGGCTCGCATGCCTCTTGCCACGAGCCTGCATGCCCCATTCTATCATGCCATGAGCCATCATGTGGGGAGCCTTTAAGGGATACCGCCACATGGCCAGGCCACGTAAAAGGCCCTTGAAAACCACGTCGAGGGTCCTATGGAATCATATATGAGGATAAATTTCCATTTAGGTAGAGGATCCCTTTGCTCAAGGGGGTTGCGGCCTTTTTCGCTGCATCTGCAACTTCATTTAGACTTTGTAAGACATAAAAAAAGTCTATCTTTCATAAGGCTTTGGAAAGTCTCTCGATTTTCTTTACTATTTGCAGCAACTTCATCTGATTAGGAAGAGAATTTGTCACTAGCGCGTGGATGATTAGCGTAGAGTCTCCAATCACAATGATTTCAGAGATGCCATGAGCGCGAGCTTGAGAGAGACCTTTCCATAGGGATAGAGATTCTGCAATGTTGTCTGTTTCTTCTCCAAGACCCCATGATATGACCATTCCTAAACTTCATTGAGGTCAAAGAGAACCCCTCCCCATCCTACCTCCACTTATGTCATCTCATTGATATAAAGAGAAGGTTGTTCTCTTCATTTTATAATATAGAATAACAATTTTATCTCTTTCAATTATCTCTTTTCATTCTTAGTTATTTTATGTGTTTGACTATCGTAATAGTAGGAGGTGAGGATGGAAAGAATACTATGTAAGTTGAACTCATTGATGATTTAACTAAATTTCTTACTTGGTCCCTTTTCCCTACCTTATAAGAAAATTATATTACCTTACACCATAGATTGTTTAACACGGAGACGAGATGCTATATATGTATAGAGTTGAGGAAAAATAATAATAAAAAGGCTAATAGATGAGCATATAGTGGAAGCATGTGTCAAACATGTAAGACCTATTGATTCTTAAAAGATGCATAAAGTTACATGTGAAATGTTGAAAGGAGAGTTTGTGGATGAATAAGAGGAGATAAGAAATGTTAAGGGGAGGGTCATTGAATAGAAAAAATATTGAAGTATGTACTATTGTTTACACAAAGCTCTTTTTATAACCCCAAGACGTTATGTTGTAGTCACGTCCAACCCTTGGAAGCTATGTGGCACTGCCCAAAAATTCTTCTCAAAGAATTGGACATTTATGCTTACGTGTCGATAGACTACAACTCTTCGTTCATAGCCCACCCATACCTTCAACTATGAACTACACATTATCTGATCCTATCAACACCCAATAACCTTTCCTGAGTAATTTTGCACTTAAGACTTATTAATTATGTGTGTGGTGTTATGTTTAACCAATTAAGCAACAATAATACATACACAACCAATAACTTAGTATTACAAGTGAACAAGATTACATCGAAGAGGTCTGAACAATGGTCGATACCTCAGTTACAGAGGGGCGTGACTTAAGGCCTGTGGCCCAATACACAAATAAATAAACCCCAAGACTCTCATGTCCAAAATATATCCCTACTGTGCCCATCCCCTTTTTCGATCTATATTTAATGGACCCAAGTGCACACACCCAGAGTTCATCTCTCCCTTAAACCGAACCCTATGTGACACCTTCACTTGTTCATTGTTCCCTTGGATCTACGTCCTACTTCCCTGGAATTCTTCCTTGTTCATTTGTTGGATGTTCGTTGTTGAATGGATGATTCCTGCAAATTTGGGCACTTCTCTTTATATATATGAGTGCACCCAAGCCATACTCCTCTTGGGGTGACTCACCGAAGGGTTGCATCATTTCTTCAACTTGGTCTCACTTCCCACTAGGCTTGTCTACAAAGCTCCCATAGTCATGAAGTAGTCTAAATGGTCTATTTCTTGGATAATGGTTGAAACCTATGTCTTGCCATCACATCTCCATTGTACTCCCATGTTGGTCTCTCTTTCCCACTTGGTCACTTTCTTACACAATTCCTAATCCAGAAATGCATGTAAGTGGACACACTACTTGGTTTTCGAGTGTGCCCATGCCCATTAGCAAGGCGTTAAAACCTATAGAAGAATGAGGACATTAACTCTTGATTATACACACTCTCAGTGAAGACATGGAAGGCTCGCTTGAGAGAAATTATCAAGACATAGATACACAAAGGCTATTGTTAGGTACCAAAAATGTTGTGGCAAATAATGTTGATGAAAGAATGAAAGTTTTCCTGGATTTGTGGGGTGTTGATCAAACCCATTGCAATTGCTCGTTGAGTTACTTTTCTCAAGAAACAATTTGGTGTTGAACCTTTTTGTTGTCATTGATGTCAAAGGATAAACCAATAAGTTTGATATGAAACAAACACGATAGGATTAATGTAGAAGAAATGAGATGGACGACTTGAATCCAGTTTGAAGAGATATATAAAAGTGTATGAATCCATCGAATAGTGGTTCTTTATATACGCAAATTCAATTTGAAAAAGTATATAGAGAAGAAGTGTGGAAGGTTAGGAAGTGCGCAAATCCCACAAATACATGGGACTCATGTGTGCATGAACCACCAAGTCATTAAACTCAAGTGCGCAAAACCACACAAGAATGAATTATCAAAGGATGCACACCAATGTAAGATGAAATAAGGTGGCTAGGTTGACCAAGAAATAAGGGAGTTGGGGAATCCCTGAGTAAAAGGAATCCCAACTTATGGACACATATGTTGAGAAAGAAGAGTATAAATAAACTTGAGATGGAATTAATATTGAAGTAGGCCTGAAGATGAAATAGAGAAGATATTATGATTTGACAAGCTTCTAATTCTGGGGTATCAATGGCTCATTGATCTAGAAGAATTTCACGCAACAGAATATTCGGATTGTGTAGAATCAATGAGGATGAAAAACAAATAGTGCACAAAATAGAAGGATACCCTGTAGCAGGATGTGTGAAGAAAATACATAGTGAATGACACAGATCACACAAGTGTTGAAGTAAAAGATGCAAATCATAGAAGTGAAAGAGTATTGTAAAGGGAAAAATATGCAGATATCAAAAGATCGCAAATCGCAAAAGTGTTGGAGTGTTCATATTGAGGTAGAAATTGTCACAGATCCCAAACTGTTGAGACGCAAATTACAAAATGCTAAGACGCATATCAAAGAATACACAGATTAGAGCAGACATAGATTAGAATAAATGAAAATCATAGATAAGACAAACGTATATATCAGTTATTGATACACACGTATTCATATCAGGGAGGCAGGAAGGGGATTTGTGGCTTCCTTCCAGTTAATGCTGGAAAATACAATAGGGAGTCAATGCTTCCTTCTAGTTGGTGTTGGTAAATACAATTGGGAGTTGGTTCTTCCATTCAGTTGGAGTTAAAGAACATGAATATGAAATTAAATTATTCAATCCGGTTGGTTCTTGTAATGTCCATTTTTAAGAATTTTATTAAAATGACAATTTTTTCACTTTTTCTCTTATTTCAACCTTTGAGTAGTTTTGATGTCTAGGTCTCCAAATTGGCCCAAATGCTCCTAAAATTTCTGAGAAGGTGTAAGAATGATATTAAGACTTGAATATGATGTTAGGGTATGATTTATGACCCTCCAATTACTTCTTCAAACTTGTTTAATATTCTGGACAAAGTAGGAGTCTTTACTAGCAAGTTGGGGTTCCAATTCCCCCCGGGTAAATGTTGAAAATGGCTTCTCAAATGATCCAAAATACACTCGAATTTATGAAGAGAGGTAGAGAATGTTTAAGTGACATTGTTAATGTCTCATATTCATCATTATTCAGTTTATACAAGCTATTATGACCCTCTCCCAAACAACTACAAAATCACTAATTCGACTCTTAGGGAAATGACACCAAATCTTCTCCAAATGCAATTAAACTGAGTAAAATGACTTCAAATGATGAAGTGCTGAAAATGAAACTTGTAATACTCATAAATGAAATTCCATTCATCATAAATATATCAAAGTGACATTCTCCCATTCGAAATAATCATCATTACCATGGCATACAACAATATGGTGGGGAAATGGTCATTGTTTGCTCATTAATATTCACTTTTACATACAAACCTTTGGTATTTCGACCTGAGACTTTATGAGAATGAATAAAATATCATATTAAACTTATTACAATTATAAATGGATCATGATAATCTATAAATCCTCATCATTCAATGGCATACATCAATAATAATCACTTTTACATACAACAATTTGGTATTTTGACCTGAGACTTTCTGAATATGAATAAATGAGTATATTAAGCTTACTAAAATCATAAATGGACCGTGATAAGCTCTCCCAAAGAGTACAATAGTTCACCCAAATCGCAATCCCTCCCCGAGAAAGAATATGCAATAAAAACTGGAAATGGTTGAGAGAATGTGTTGCACTAGAAGAAACCACAAGCTTCCATGTAGCTTACACCTGCAAATACAAACTCCATTAAAGATCCATGAAATACTTGATGGCCTCTCCAAACACCAACTTGGATGGGAAGCTTTCACCCTCGAATTTGGCTAAGGCAAGAAACTAGTCATCCATTACCTCTCTCAATTCACAAATGCAAATTTCTCAAATGATCAAAAGCCCTTCTCTTGGTTGATTCCTGTATTTTATAAACATATGTAGCCTTCTAAGGTTACCAATCCATCCACAAACTCAAGCCAATTCGAATTTGTGTGTGTGCTCAATATTTGCCATGTGTCCTCCCTTTCCTAACCTTCCATCTTCCCCCAATTTGAGTACGAACCTATTGAGCTTCCCCAAATCAGATGAAATCCCTATTGGATTCTCTATTTTGACCTGACATGTCAGTTATGTCAGATGTCGGCCTTCATATTTGGTTTGTGTCATAGGTGTCATAACATCTTCATCATTGTTGTCATAGAGTTAGGGAATATAGTCCAAGTGTCTCACTAGCTCCAAAATGACTCTTCCTCTCCCATGTAAGTTACATTTCCTTCCAAATTCGACCTATGATGCATATGGAAAAGTGTATTAGCCTTCTAACTCATCCAAAAACATTTAGGCTTTCCATGGATTCGAAATTGCAAGAGGAGGATGCCATGTGGCACAAAAATTCTAGCTTGTGCGGGCCCCATAATCTCCATGTATCTCCATGCTCCAATTCCACTTAAATTTTATCTTGTATTTATTTAATTATCTCCATTATTAAATATTTATTCCATTCTAATGTCTGAACATCATCTATTAGCTCCCTTATTAAAATTCCAAATGTATCCATCCAACATAGGAAAATAGTAGGATTGATGGAATGTCCTGCTATGCAATTATTTAAAATGGGGACATTACAGTCCTCCCCACCCAATATTGCTTGTTCTCAAGGAATTTCAGCTTTGGATGCTGCAAAATCTTCATATTCCCAAGTGGCATCCTCATTTGGTACTCCTTCCCTTGAACCAAGTGCTCTCTTATGGTTTCGCTGATTGATTTTCTTTTTGCTACAACTTGAGTAGTGGAACTCATGTACTGCAATTTTGTGTTCCCAAATGTAAAGAGATGTGGATTATGCATATTGATATATCCTGTAACATCACCACTAACACCAAAAGGATTAGTCAAATCCATGAAAACCAAATTTGTGCAAATAATCTTTACCTCCATTTTTTGGAAACCTTTTCTAAACTTTCACCCTTTTTTGCTTCTGTATAATTATTTGAAGTTGGTGCCAAGTCACCAAACTTTGAGTTTCTTAATATTCCAAGAAAATTTTAGAGAGGAACCACCATGCTTGTTGCTACACTACTCTGATTACAATCATCTTCTCAAGTGGTGAATCAATCTCCAATGTTGCTTGTTACCCCCAAAATTGAAACCAATGAGACCAAAAATGATCCCAGGGTCCCATATGATCATGATACATGCATGGTGTAAAATGTCTATGATGAAATTCCATGAACACCGAGTATGTGAAAATTGAATCCATCTCTCAAAGAGTCTCCCATATAGGAAACTTGAACACTACTCTGCAAAGATGAACTCAAACAACTGAAGGTTGGTTTGCTTTCTCAAACCAACAATCGGACTTATACTCCAAGTGAGATGAAACCAAGCAATGCCAGGATCCCATTGCACCCTTCCAAATATCATGAGTACAAAATATAGATCATGAAAGTACATAACAACATCATACAAATGTACATCAAGAAGGTACCTCATCAAAGAATCATGAAAGTGCTTGTACATCCAAGTAAGTATATCACTGTGTGGCCCATACACATAAGCATCAAGTATCATATCAGATCTGCCCCAATGACATAGGTGAGGATCCCATGTCCCATAATTCTACTCCAAAAATATATAAAGTGCATCAATATAATCATCCATGTGTTCTTTCATCCAAGAAGTGAATGAAGAACCTCCACCAAAATTTGAACCAAATAAGGAGCAAAGAAAACATGAAGACTTCAAGTGGCTCAAAGAAGACTTATCATCAATACACTCATGAATATGCATATCATCATGAAATAAAAGAGGATGTTGATTCCTATAATAATGTTCCTCAATCTTATATCTTTTCACCCAAGTGTGGGATGAATTTCCTCCAACATCAAATAGATTAGGCAAGGAGCAAGGAAAATCATAAGTCTCCAAGTGACTCAAGTTAACATCATAGGTGCACCCATGTAGATGTGTATCATCATAATGTAACCAAGTATGCTTTTGTAAATGTAAATAATGTGGTTCTCTAATCATGTCATCATCAAAAGGAGAGATATAAATTCCATACTCTTCATGTGGCACTATAAAAAAGAAACCTTCACCCATACTTCATTAGGATGAATGCTGCAAAATTTGGAAGTGTAGGATGTAGGAGAAAGAACCAACTCACCCAAATGATCTGAAAGTGAAAAAATTTCATCATGTGAAGGATCCATAGGGGTAGGATTATGCACCTCCCTTTAAAATGCAAAACTTTCCTCATGGGTTGGTTCCAAGGTGGTGGAATCATGCACTTCTCCAAAAAGTGTGTAACCATTTTCAAGAGGTAACTCAAGTTCCTCTTCCACCAAAACAAGTGTTTGGCTCTCATCAATATTATATTCAAACAAATAAAGAACCTAAAATTTTCCACGTTTCTCATGATCCCTCATGTATTGAGAATCCTCCAAGCAATCTACCATATGAAAATCTGAAACATAGGAGGAAGAACAAGTATCTTGCAACCTCTCAAGAAGTTGCTCATTTTGAATTTGGATCTTATGAATATATTCATTATTCTTAAAGTAGGAATGATGTAACCATTCACTAAGCTCAATCATATTTTTTCTATCAAAAAGCAAAGAGATGGAATTACCTTTGATTTTGCACATTGCTCTTGAATCTTCTCCATGTCTTCAAGGAATGATGGCTTCTCGAATGAAGAAACTTTCCAACAAAAATTTGATATCAATTCTTGAGTGCCATGGAGTATGCTAAGGGAATATTGGATCTTATTTTCATTCATATTTATGGACCCTTCAACAAAATGAGTCTCTTGCAAATGATCCTCCTCATCTTCTTCCTTCTTGCTTGGGCCAACTTCATGAAGCTCAAGTGGTGATGGGGAAGTTGATCCTATTTTTTCTTCAATGGCTACAAGGTATTCATTTTCATGTTTAATGAAATTTTGGCTTGCATAAACACTTTCAAAAGTGATCTCTATGTCACCAACATAGAGGTGTGAGCACCCATCAATAGGTACTCCTTCATAGCTCATGCATCCATCAGTAGATGCTCTTTGTTTCATTTCCAAAGTAGGATGTGTCTCGAAATGATATTCAATATTTTCAATAGAAACTTATTTATACTCATGTGATGTCTCTTCAACTTTTTTAGAGTCACTTTGAAGTGACTCTCAATCCTATTCATGTACTACTTCTTCTACTTCACCTATTTCATAACTAGGTGGTTCATGGGTCTCCTCCTTTTGCTCCTTCAAGCAAACTGATGCATTTTTCCCCTTGGTTTTCTTAAGTTCAATATATTTTCTCCAACTTTGGATAGCCAAAAATTAGAATCCTTTCATAATATTCTTGGTCATGTCTTCAAAGATAGATTCCATGATTTTTATATGCTCCTCACCATCATGTGATGTTCCATTTTCATCCCTAGTCATAGTTTCCTCTTCAACAAAAACAATTTTGGTTTCAATATCTAATGGTGGTACCTGACTTCTTTTCCTCCTAACTATCATACCACATCAAGTTCCAAGATAATTCTCTGATACCACTTGTAATGTTCCTTTTTAATAATTTTATTAAAATTACCAATTTTCACTTTTTCTCCTATTTCGGCCTTTGACTAGTGTTGATGTCTAGGTCTCCAAATTGGCCCAAATGCTCCCAAATATTTTGAGAATGTGTATGAATGATATTAATACTTGAATATGATTTTCAAGTATTATTTATTACCCTCCAATTACTTCTGAAAAATTGTTTAATATTCTGGCCAAAGTAGGAGTCTTTACTAACAAATTGGGGTTCCAATTCCCCCTGGGTAAACACTGAAAATGGCTTCTCAAATGCTCCCAAATCCACTCTAATTTATGAAAAGAGGCAGGGAATGTTTAAGGTACATTTTTAAGGTCTCATATGCATCATTATTTAGTTTATACATGCAGTTATTACCCTCTCCCAAACAGCTACAAAATCACTAATTCGACCCTTGGGGAAATGGCACCAAATCTTCTCCAAATGCAATTAAACTGAGTAAAATGACTTCAAATTTTGAAGTGTTGAACATGAAATTTTTAATACTCATAAATGATAGTCCATTCATCATAAATATATCATATATACATTCTCCTATTCGAAATAATCAGCATTACCATGGTCATTGTTTTCTCATTAATATTCACTTTTACATACAAACCTTTGGTATTTATACCTGAGACTTTATGAGAATGAATAAAATATAATATTAAACTTATTACAATCAGAAATGGATCATGATAATCTCGAAATCCCCAACATTCAATGGAATATGTCAATATAGTGGGGAAATGGTCATTGTTTGTTCATTAATAATCACTTTTACATACAACCATTTGGTATTTCGACCTGGGACTTTCTGAAGATGAAGAAAAAAGTATATTAATATTACTACAATCATAAATGGACCATGAGAATCTCTCCCAAAGAGTACAATAGCTCACCCAAAGTGCAATCCCTCCATGAGCAAGAATATGCAATAAAAACTGGAAATAGTTGAGAATGTGTTGCACTAGAATAAACCACGAGATTCCATGTATATTACACCTGAAAATAAAAAATCCATTAAAGCTCCATGAAATACCTGAATGGCCTCTCCAAACATCAACTTGGATGAGAATCTTTCACCCTCAAAATTGGCTAAGGCAAGAAACTAGTCATCCACTAGCTCTCTCAATTCACAAATGCAAATTTCTCAAATGATCAAAATCCCTTCTCTTGGTTAAATCCTATATTTTATAGACATCCTTAGCTTTCTAAGGTTACCAATCCATCCACAAACTCAATCTAATTCGAATTTGGGTGTGTGCTCAAGATTTTCCATGTGTCCTCCCTTTCCTAGCCTTCCATCTTCCCCCAATTTGAGTAAGAACCCATTGAACTTCCCAAACTCACATGAGTGCCCTCTTGGATGCTCTCTTCTGAAATGACATGTCAGATATGTCATATTTCAACCTTAAGATATGATTTGTGTCATAGACATCATAGCATATTCATCATTGTTGTCATGGAGCTAAGGAATCTAGTCCAAGTGTCTCACTATCTCCAAAATGACTCTTCCTCTCCCATGTAAGTTACATTTCCTTCCAAATTCAACCTATGATGCATATGGAAAAGTGTATTATCCTTCTAACTCATCCAAGAACATTTAGGATTCCCATGGATTCAAAATTGCAAGAGGAGTATGCCATGTGGCACAAAAATTCTAGCTTGTGTGGGCCCCATAATCTCCATGTGTCTCCATGCTCCATTGCCACTTCAATTTTCTCTTGTATTTATTTAATTAGCTCCATTATTAAATATTTATTCCATTCTAATGTTTAGACATCATCTATTAGTTCACTTATTAAAATTTCAAATGTATCCATCCAACCTAGGAAACTAGTAGGATAGATGGGATTATCGTGCTATGCAATTATTTAAAATGGGGGCATTACAATGCTTGAATACTTCAAGTGGGTGCTTGAGATAAAATGATTGATATCCATTCAGGTCGTTGTCTGAAGTCAGCAAGCCAGTTCTTATGTAGATGATAGAACTCCTTACAGGTTGGTGCATGTAATCAATGAGTTGATGTTGGCAATTAGGTTGGTGCCTAAGTGATCTAGTGTTCACAATTGGAGATTGGTGTCTCATATCCATGTAATAATTATATATAATTATATATATATAAAGTTATTTTACAGAATTAATTGTGCCCATTACTATTTTGGTAGATTTTTTTTAAAGTACAATTTATTAAGTGCAAAATATTATAATATGCGTTATAAACTGATTCACCCCCCATCTCAGGATATATAATAATTCCAACAATTTATATCAGAGTGGATGTCTTCAGTAACAGTTTAACCAATCGAAGATAAATCTTAGCGTAGAAATGGACAAATAAGAAGTGCTCTTCATGGCAAATGAAGAAGCCCTGAAAATGAGAACTTAGAAGATAAAGAGATGGTTGAAGTAGATTTAGAAGGTGAACTGATGAGTTCTTTGAAAGAATTAGAGAAATCAATAAGAAAAAAATACTGGAAGGAACAATTGTTAAGATATGAAGAACAAATGAGAAAATTAGAGTTGAACATGATTGAACAACTAAAACCAAAAGAAGAAAATTTTGAGAAGCTAAAAACTGAAGTCACTACCTTAAAAAGGGAATTAAATAAAGTCAACGATCAATTGAATCTTCAACATAAGTTCAACGACAACACCAAGGCCCTATTTGAAATTATAAAAACTTTAAGTCAATCATCTAAAAATATAGGAATAGGTTATAAAACAAAAATAAGTTTTGTAGATGTGCTAAAAGGATCCACTTCAAGGAAAGGTAAAAAATACAAATAAAATATGTCACCCCATTGGAGGAACAATACTGCACAATCTAGAAGAAATCACTTTACAATGGTACCCTACTCTTTTCTTAGGAAACTGTTATTGCTGTAACAATGTTGGTCATAAAGCAGTAAATTATAAAGAACGTATGAAAGATAGTGTTAAGAATGATAGATTCTTCTTTAAGGATTACTACAGAAATAATGATATGGAAAGGTCGTCTAAAACTATGAAAGAAAACTTCAATCCATTCAACCCCTCAAACGCATATAATGAATGTCACAATTCTAGCAATCGTGGCCATAAAACCGAGGAGTACACAAATCAATTTTCACCTGCTAAATATGTTGAAACTATCCTCGGTGAAAGATAATCTACAAAATTTTGGCAGAAAGAGTCTGATCAACAAAACCAAGAAGGATGTAGTCTGGCTCTACATGCCCAGAGTAGAAGGGGGAAATGGTATATTTACAGTGGCCATTCCAAACACATGAAATGAAATAAAGAAAACTTTTTTGAGGTTTAGAGAAGAAAGAGGGGGCAATGTTTATTTTGGAGACAATGTATTTTCCAAACTTTTTGGAAAGGGCATGGTAAGTCTTGGAGACAAGAAAAATAAAGCAGATAATGTCTTACTAGTTGAAAACATGAAACACAATATTCTCAGTGTTAGTTAAATTTTTTATCAGGGGCATACACTTACCTTTGATTCGAAGAAATGTAAGATAAGAAACATGGATACAAGCATACCAGTGGCAACTAGATCCAGAATGTCAAATAATGTCTACATATTAGATGAAAAGGAAGAAAGATGTTGCACGAGGAAAATAGATGAAAGTTGGATCTGGAATAGAAGGATGGGACATATAAATTTTGACAAATTATGCCTACAAACACTGCCTACATGGAAAGAAAACAAGAGTAAACTTTAAAACAAAAGAATATTGTATGGCTAAACCATTTGGATTAGTCCAAACTGATCTCTGTGGGCCTATGAGAACCAAATATCTAAATGGTGAATCATACTTTCTTCTATAGACAACCATACTAGAATGACATGGGTTTTCTTTCTCAAGAAAAAAATCAGAAACATTTCAATGTTTCAAAATATTCAAAGAAGTGGTTGAAAATGAAACCAATTTTAGAATTAAATGTTTAATATCAAAGAATGGAGGCGAATACACCTTAAATGAGTTCAATGATTTTTTATGAAAGACATGGAATCAATAGACAGTTTTTAGCTGTCAGAACCACAGTGACAAAATGGAGTAGCAAAAAGAAAAAATAGAATGCTAAAAGAGATAGCCAGAACAATGTTAGATGAATCTAAATTATCTGACATTTTATGGACTCATGCTATTCACACGTCCATTCACATTTTAAATAGAGAACAAAACAAAATTGGTAGAAGCATGACTCCCTATGAACTCTGGAAAGGAAGGCCAACATCTATTAAGCATTTATGAATATTTGGAATCAAGTTTATATCAAGATAAATGATGAGAATCAAGGAAAAATTGATTCCAGGTCTGACGAAAGAATCTTTCTTGGATATTCCATTAGAAGCAAGGCATACAAATGCTACAACTTAAGACTAAATAAGATGGTGGAAATTCTAGATGTAAAGGTCGATGAAGAATTCAAATACATAAAAATTGATGGTGATGACAATATGTTAGTATTTAAAAAATCATCAGAAGATCCATAGCTAGCAAGAAGAACTGATAGAACAATAAGAAGACATGCACCAAGAAGAACCAGAAGAAGAAAGAAGATCAGATACAAAGACTCCCTCCAAGTATGCTCAAAATAATCATTATGAGGGATTTGGTCATTGGGGATAAAAATGTTGGTGTACAAACAATAAGAAGATACTCAACAAACACTACACAAGAAGTACATTTCTCTTTATTGTCCCAAACATAACCAAATTGTATTGATGAATCCATAACTGATTGAATTGCCCATATCATAGAAGAAGAGGACAAATTGATTTGGGACTTGGTACCTACATGCAGGTATACCCTAAAACAAGGATATATTCAGCGAATTATTAATTTATACAACAGGGATATTATCTGGTGGTGGAAGAAGATATGGAAGATCAGGTGCCCCAATAAGACGCAACTTTTAATGCGGTGCGCTAGAGAACAAAATTTTAACTTGGTACAGTTTACGAAAACGAATATTTGAATACCTAAATTGGTGTCACCTCTGTAAAGAAAATGAATAGTCAGTCACACATCTTTTCTTCAATTGTGCTTTCACTAGATCAATTTGGCATGAATGATTGAGACATTCGAGCTTTTAATTGTATTTGGAATGGGAACTTGATGGAGGTCATATTACAGGGATGGCATAGTAACCCAACATTCAGCCATTATAAATCTCTTCCATTCATCATTTGTTGGGGTATATGGACCAACAAAAACTGGATTATTCAATGATAAAAACATTGTTCCAGAAATTATTGTCTCAAACACTTTCGGCATTCTTCCTTTCTTTGCACAATACAAGAGGACTATTAAGATGAGTGACTATGAAACAGTAAGAAGTTGCTTATTACAAAAGTAACCAGCATAAATACGGAGTACTCCATTAATGGATAATAATAATTAAATTGATAAATCTTTGATGATGATTTACATTTACGAGGGTTGGACTTATATAAGTCCTATTTGTGACTTTCCAACATAAAGTCATAACTCTTTATTATAATTAATTATCTATTAATATTAATGTTGATATATATATATATATATATATATATATATTGTCTTCCCCTTAATGGAATCTTTGTCCTCAAAGCTTATTGAAGACAAAGGTTGTCTTATTTTTTTCTTGAACCATCATCTCTAGGTCCTTTCTTTTAGTATTTGCAACACTTGATAAAATGAGACGATACGAGTTACAAATTACAAAGAAGAAATGTCGCATCATTCTTGATGTGGTCCATCTGAGATGTAACTTTATCGGAGCTATTTGATGGCTTAGTGGGGTGGTTCTTCTCGTTTGTTGCTTAGTATGTTGATTTGATGTTCTTGCTTGTCTAACAACATACTCTTCTGTGTATGTTTATTTTGACCCTGTCGTTGGTCAAAATGGTGTTTATAATTGGGGCGTCAATGAGTTTTTGTTGTTTGTTTTTCTATTGGATTGTCTTCCTTTTGATTTGTGACAAAGACTGAATTTGTGTTTATTTCTTCTTCCTCAACTTGAATTTGTTTTCCGAAAAATTTAGATGTTTCATTCTTTATTTGAGCTACTTTGTTCTCCAATAGCTTGTTATTACTCTGAATCTTCTCAAAGTTGTCATTTTGCGACTTTTTGTCCTCTTTTAACTTCTCGATTTGTTCCTTTAGTTCTAGAGTAAGATTTCTTAGGCGATGCTTTTCTTCCTCCTGTTCTAATATTTTTCCTTCGAGGACTTCATTGGAAAGTTCTGTCTTCCGACTATGTTTCAGCTTCTTCATTTTCATAAGTAGTGTTTTGTTATGAATTCTTAGTCGAAATAGTTATTCGATATTGCTTGCTAAATTGTCATTGATTTTCTTAATTTCCGGCTAGTGCTCCATTTTATTGTTGTCATAATTTTGTTTGAGTTCTTTCATATGTTGTTGATGCCGACATATCTATGATTCTTGACTAACTATCTTTCTTTGGGCTAGTGTCAATTCATTATCTTTGTCCATGATGATCTTGTTTAAACATTTTATTTCTTCTTGTAATTCGTTAGTGCTTCTATAAGGTTTTTCTTCGTCATTTTTATATCTTTTGATTTTGTCTTCAAGGTCTTGATTGAGATTTAATGTGATATTTTTTATCTTTATCTAACGGCATTTGCTTGAGTTCTTCAATATCTTTTTGTGACCAAGGGTTTTTCTGCTCCCATATTTTGTTTACGATTTTATGCCTTGTAATCTGGGCTTGTCGATAATGATAGTTTGCTTTATAATGCTCCAACTCGTTGAATATTGTTTGTAATCATAATTGTAGTTCTGATTTTATGATCGCCATAATTCAATGTCTGGACAATAACTTGGCCTTCCTTCACTTGGTTTCTTCTTTGATTTTTGTCTTCCTTCCTTCAACAATGGGTTATATACAAAAGATATAATAACTCTCACTGTAGTTCTTCTTGCAACAAATAGTTTTCCTTTGACTTAACTTATTTGGCAATGAATAATCCTTCACTTCTTAACCATAAATGGTCTTTGACTTTTTATTTTATTTTCTTTTTTAATGCCCCTTCTATTTTTTTAATAAAAAATAGAATTATATAATTACTATTATTATTATTTCCCAAATAATTATTATTATTATAATATATTTTTTTTAAATAATTATAATAATAATTTTATAAAAAATAATAATAATAATAATAATGTGTTATTATTAAAAAAATTGTGGCCCATGTAGGAGAAGGGGAGCGTAGGTGACGAGCTGGCGGAAGGGTGACGCGGGGGACGGGTGATAGCGGAAGGTCAGGGTGGTGGGCGAAGCATGGAGTAGGGATGGGGGGAGGGTTGCGGAAGGGATTGTGTAGGAGGTGGGAGCTACGATTGGAGTAGCTCGAGCAGGAGCAGAGGTAGCGCACATGAGACAGGTTGGTCGAGGTTTACAAGCACACGTAGACAAGAGGTCGAGAGGAAGGAGAGGGATGCGGGTTGTAGGCCGAGAGAAGAGAGGGAGCTAGTGGCAGAATGGAGCAAGGGTTTGCGGGCACACATGAACGAGAGGTCAAGAGGAAGGAAGGTTATGCAGGTCGCAGGGGGGAGGAGATAGAGCGATGACGCAATGTGGGACGTTGTGTTATAGGTGGAGCCGAGAGAAGGACGAGCGTGGGTTGTGGAGAAAGGAGGTGAGGGGTGGAAGTTGGTTGTAGGCTGAGGTTGAGGGAGAACCTTACAGCGAGCCGTGCAGGTGGAAGGGAGCTACGAGCAGGTGGAGGTGGGCACGCGGGATAGTGGGGGGAATGAAACCGAGTGTTTGGTTTAAGGTCAAAGACCTCACAAACTTAGAGAACTTTGAAATTGCTCAGACAAGGTCTGAATTTTCACCTAAAAGTTGAACTAGAACACAACTCTGATATCAATGAAATGGTACGAAGTTGTTTCTTACAAAAATAACCAGCATAAATACGCCAAGTAATCAATGAATGGATAATAATAATAAAATTGAACAATAATGATTATTTACTTTTAGAAGGGTTTGACTAATATAAGTTTTATTCGTGACTTTTCAACGTAAAATCATGACTATTTATTAATAATTAATTATTGATTAATATTAATATTAATAATATTAAAATTAATGTTAATATATATATATAACAGATTAGGGAGAAAGAAATAAATAAGAGCATGCCTTGGGCATATCTCGATGACGCATCACAAAAGGATAGGAAACTATGTGGAGGGGGTTTGTACTCTATCTATCAAAGGAGCATTATTTCCATATCAGTCTAGGCTTTGGGGAAGGAACAAATAACTATGCAAAACTTTTGGAGCTAAAAGTTCTTCTACTCTTTGCCTTAGAAAAGGGATGTCAAGATCTACAAGTCTTTGGGGATTCCATGATGGTTATCAATTGGCTTACAAGAACTCGGAGATGCACTCACACATTCTTACTTACTCATCTTGGTGAAGCTTATGATATTGTGACAAGTTCTAATTCTTTCTCACGCAAACATGTTTATAAGTAAAGAAACTAAAATGCAGACGCCTTATCTAAAGAGGACACTCCGCTGGATAAAGGCCTCTTTAAGGTAGCCAAATTCACTTAGAGATGCACTCACATATATTCACTTACTCTTCTTAGTGAATTTTATGATATTGTGACAAGTTTTAGTTCTTTTTTCATGCAAACATGTTTACAATGAAAAACACATAAACGCAGACGCCCCATCTAAAGAGGGCTCTCATCTAGATAATGTTGATTTTTCTTAGCAGCATCGAGAGCCCTTCTCTTCAAAGAATGGGACCACCTAATCCGCGACCATGGTGAAGACTCAACCCAATGTTGAGTGACCATTCTGTTGAATGGTAGATATCTGGTTTGGGACCATGATATAGACCCAGATCTACCCTGGGTAGACTCAACCTAGTGTTGAGTAGACATTTGGTCCGAGACCACAATGTAGACCAATCTGGGACTAGTAGACTCAGCTTAGTTCTGAGTAGCCATTCTCTGGGAAAATGAAGACACTATAAGCCCTAGACTGGGTCTGGGCATGTGTGTGGCACTTTGACCCTTAATCTATGGGCTTGGTGTGCTTCTTCAAGGATTAGCTACCCTTGGTTAAGTTACCCTAGTACTAGATCTAGGTGTCACACAGTGTGTGAGATAAAAGCATTAATAACTCTCTTAGTTTATGATGATGTACTTTTGAAATCAAAAAGTACCACAGGTAATGACCACAGGGGCACTTGGTAAAAGGCCAAAGTCAAAAGTCAAAAGAAATAAAGAATTTTTGTACCACAGGAAAATGACCACATGTGGAAGACAAAATTAAATAAGGACTTTTTATAAAAGTCAAAGGAAAAAAAATAAAAGTACATTTTTGGTAAAAGTGAAAGTGAAATTAAGAAAAGAACAAAAATATTATTATTATTATCTTTCATAATCTTGTCCACCTAAAAGGACCACAAGTGGAAGACAAAATTAAATAAGGACTTCTTATAAAGGTCAAAGGAAAAAAATAAAAGTACATTTTTTGTAAAAATGAAAGTGAAATTAGAAAAAGAATAAAAATATTATTATTTTTATCTTTCCTAATCTTGTCCACCTACATGTGAACAAAGGCTATAAAAGAAGATCAAGTCTTCTCATTTATACACACAAGTTTTTGCTCTCACAAGTGGAGATATTTTTTGCTAGAGAAGATCATCCTCTTGCCTCAGCTAGGGCATCCATTTTTCAGCAAACCCTCAACTAGGGTTTCTCCACTTGGGAAATTTTCCAAATCCAGGCAACCTCTTTCAGATTTGGGCAGCAGCTCCTAGATCCGAGCAGTTTTTCCAGCTTTCGGGCAGCAGCAAGGCTGTCAACTCAAACAACCGGGCAGCCTACAGGCAGGGCAGCATATGGCCGGGCAGCAAAAGACAGTGGGCAATAGGCAGAAGGCTTTTCTGGGCAGACTATCAACCACCATTTTTGGGCAGCTTGATATTATTTTTCAGGAAAGAGAATTTTTGGCTTAAAACCCTAACTGAGTAATTGTTGTGAAATTCTGAAAATTATGATTAAATTATCAGTCTAAGTTTTTTACTGATAAATTTCATTTTTCAGTGGTAGATTCCAGATCTGGAATTTGAGGAACTTTTTGAAGAATTTCTTAAGCCATCTCATTTACGAGATGAGCTATAAATGCTTTTGGGGTTTTTGTCATTTGAAGGTTTCCCCAGTGAAAAATATTGTGTCCATGTGTGCTGATGTGATGAATGTGTTTTTACTGCACTACTGATCTATTTAAGTTTATCAGAGCTTAGCATGTGAAAACACAGTAAAGGGACACTGCTGTTGTTTTTCACTAGATCTTGAAATAAGATTTGCAGATCTAACATTTTTATAAGTGACAGAGATGGCTATTGTTGGTTTCAAACTGGAAAAGAAGCTCCATGGTTCAGTGAACTTCAATTCCTGGAAGGCCAGGTTGACAACCATTCTAGATGAGAATGACTTGGATGACATTGTTTTTAATGTCACAAAAGAGCCAACTACAAATGCCGGTAGGCTTGCCTACAAGAGGAAGCAAGGTAAGGCTAGAAGAGTTATTTATGATTCTATCAAAGAAGAATTGATGCCTAACATCACATCCTTGAATACTGCTAAAGAATGTTATGATACATTGGTAAATCTCTATGAAAAGAAGGCTCACAGTCAAAAGAGAGTCTTGAAGAAGAGGCTACGAACTTTGAAGCTAAGCAAAGATGAAAGTGTTGGTTCCTTCTTCACCGAGATCAAATAGGTAAGAGATCAACTCCTTGCTATTGGTGTTAATGTTGATGATGATGATCTTGTACAAACACTGGTTGATGGTCTCCCAAGCTCTTGGGAAACCTTCATGGCGTCTGTCTGTGGACGAGAAAATCAGCCAACCTTTGAAAGGCTTTGGGATGATTGCATACAAGAAGAAGCAAGGAACACTGACAAGGTAATCAAGCAGGATAACCTTGCACTTGCAACAAAGACCAAAAGGTTCAAGAAACCTTTCCCTCAGCAAAAGAAAGGGAAGAAACCTCAGGGTAAGTTGTCTGACATATCTAAGATTGAATGTTATACTTGTCAAAAATTTGGACATTATGCTAGAGACTACTGGCAGAACAAGAAGAAACCCAAGAGAAGGTTTCAGGCATTTGTTGCAGAAGCAGAGGAAGAAGAAGATGAACCAAAGAAGAAGAATAAAATCAAGGTTAATAAAACTGATGAGCCTAGAAGAGAGTACTATTTGATTTCTGCTCTAACTGGTTATTTCTCAGCTTGCTCCACTTCTTGGTTGGTGGATAGTAGTGCCTCCAGGCACATGACAGGTAACCGTGGCACCCTTACCAGTTACAGAAAGAAGAAGTTCACCACTCAGGTAGAACCTGGAGATGACTCCATTTACAAGATTGAAGGAGTTGGCTCAACTTCACTTCAACTTGACTCAGGTACGGTTCTTCATATTGATGATATTCTTTGTGTTCCGGGTTTAAAGAAGAATCTTTTCTCTGTTGCTAGTTTAGAAGACAAGGGCCACAGAGTCCTCTTTATGAACATGAAGGTCTTTTTATGGGAAAAACACATAGATCTAGACTCAGCAGTTCATATTGGGGTTCGAGAGGGAGACCTCTACAAGGCCTCCAAAGTCTCCACTCATGCTTTGGTACATCACTCAGTTGATCCTTGTGAACTTTGGCATAGAAGGTTTGGACACCTTCACTACACAGCTCTCCCAAGATTGCAAAAGATGGTCACATGTATGCCAGAAATTTCTCCAAAACATGAAGGAATCTGTAAAGGATGTGCTCTAGGTAAGAACACTAAGAAATCCTTTCCCAGAAGCAAGACTAGATCTAAAGGTATTTTGGATTTGATTCATTCTGACATTTGTGGTCCCATGTTTTCACCCTCCTTGAGTGGGTGCTTATATTATGTCTTGTTTATTGATGACTACTCTCGAAAGTCTTGGATTTACTTCCTTAAGGCCAAGAGTGAAACCTTTGATAGGTTCAAAGAGTTCAAGACATTGATTGAAAATCAGATTGGCAGGCACATCCATATCTTCAGATCAGATAACGGAGGTGATTATGAATCTAATGAGTTTGATGATTTTTGTCGAGAAGCAGGAATCAAGAAAGAGTTGACAATGCCTCACAACCCCCAGCAAAATGGGGTTGCAGAAATGAAGAATAGGACGATCTGTGAGGCTGCTAAAGCCATGATCACTGACCTAGATCTTCATTTGTCTTTATGGGCTGAAGCAACCGGAACTGCAGTATACATTCAGAACAGAAGCCCACATGCTATCTTGGGTGAGAAGACTCCTGAAGAAGTCTTCACCAAGAAGAAACCTACAGTTGATCACATGAAGATATTCGGTATTCTTGTGTATGTTCATGTGCCAAAAGAGAAGAGGGCCAAGCTAGAGCCCTCTGGTAAGAAATGTATCTTTGTTGGGTACAGTGATTGCTCGAAGGCTTATCGAGTATATATACCTGGACAAAGGCACATTGAGGTCAGCATAGATGTGATCTTCCATGAGGAAGCGATGTTTCATAAAACACTAGAGCTTTCATCGGAAGATACAGTTGTTCCACTTGAGTTACCAGATTCAGAAATTCAGAGGAAGGAAGAGGAATTTGATCAGATGTTCCTGAGAACATTGAAAGTCCCCTAGAAGAACTATTTGAAGTTCCTCCTTCCAAAAGGAGACCTGCTTGGTACCGAGAGACGGTACAAGAAGCCAAGAAGCATAAAGCTCCTCCAAGGACTTTCAGAGAAAGCATAAGACCACAGAAGTACTCTGGTCTTATGAGTCAGTTTATCAATTCAGAACCTTCATCATACAAAGATGCAGCAAGTAAACAGGTATGGCTTGATGCCATGATTGTAGAGTATAAGTCAATCATGAAGAATGATGTCTGGGAAGTTGTTCCCAGACCTGTAAGAAAATCAGTAGTGACTTCCAAATGGCTCCATAAGATCAAGCATGCTGCAGATGGCAGTGTGGAGAAGTATACAGCCAGATTCGTAGCTCGTGGCGTCACTCAGAAAGAAGGCATTGATTATGACGAGACATTTGCACCTATTGCTAGGTACACTACCATCAGAACCATCATTTCACTTACTACAGTTTTCGGATGGAAGTTACATCAGATGGATGTAAAGACAGCATTTCTCAATGGTAAGATTAAGGAAGAAGTTTATCTTGAACAACCTGAAGGCTTTGTTACTCATGGGAAGAAGACCCATGTATGCAAACTGAAGAAAGCCTTATATGGGCTAAAACAAGCTCCAAGAGTCTGGTATGCCAAGATGGATGGATTTCTCCATAGTTTGGGGTTTTCCAAAAGTACAGTTGATTCTAACTTGTACTTTAAAGTTGTTCATAATCATGTCTTGATACTTGTTCTATATGTAAATGACTTGTTTCTTACAGGTGATGAACAGTTGATAGACTAATGTAAGAGGGAGCTTACCTCTGAATTCGAGATGAAAGATCTTGGATTGATGCAATACTTCCTTGGCTTAAAAGTCTAGCAAAACCCAGGTGAGATCTTCCTGATGCAAGGAAAGTATGCAGTAGATATCTTGCAAAGATTTGGGATGCAAGACTGCAAGTCCATGAACGTACCAATGAATACCAACTTGACAAAGTTGCGGGATTCAGCCTCTAGTTCACAAAGTGTGGACTCTACTCTATACAGACAACCCATTGGTTCCCTGATGTATATCGTGCATACAAGCCCAGACATCTGCTACATCTAGTCTAGGGCCATGATATAGACCCAGATCTTCCCTGGGTAGACTCAACCTAGTGTTGAGTAGACATCTGGTCCGGGACCACGAAGTAACCAGTCTGGGACTAGTAGACTCAGCTTAGTTCTGAGTAGCCATTCTCTGAGAGAATGAAGACACTATAAGCCCTAGACTGGGTCTGGGCATGTGTGTGGCACTTTGAACCTTGATCTATGGGCTTTGTGTGTTTCTCCAAGGATTATCTACCCTTGGTTAAATTACCCTAGTACCAGATCTAGGTGTCACACAGTATGTGAGATAAAAGCATTAATAACTCTCTTAATTTATGATGATGTACTTTTGAAATCAAAAAGTACCATAGGGGCACTTGGTAATAGGCAAAAGTCAAAAGTCAAAAAAAATAAAGACTTTTTGTACCACATGAAAAGGACCACATGTGGAAGACAAAATTAAATAAAGACTTCTTATAAAAGTCAAAGGAAAAAAAATAAAAGTACATTTTTGGTAAAAGTGAAAGTGAAATTAAGAAAGAATAAAAATATTATTATTTCTATCTTTCCTAATCTTGTCCACCTAAAAGGACCACATGTGGAAGACAAAATTAAAATAGAATTGCTTATAAAAGTCAAAAGAAAAAAAATAAAAGTACATTCTTAGTAAAAGTGAGTGAAATTATTAAAAAAAATAAAAATATTATTATTTTTGTCTTTCTTAATCTTGTCCACCTACATGTGAACAAATGCTATAAAAAAAGATCAAGTCTTCTCATTTATACACGCAAGTTTTTGCTCTCATGGGTGGAGATATTTTTTGCTAGAGAAAATCATCCTCTTGCCACAGCTAGGGCATTCATTTTTCAGCAAACCCTCAGCTAGGGTTTCTCCACTTTGGAAATTTTCCAGATCCAGTCATCTTCCAGGTCCGGGCAGCATCTTTCAGATTTGGGCAGCAGCTCCTAGATCCGAGCAATTTTTCCAGCTTTCGGGCAGCAGCAAGGTTGTCAACTCAGACAACCGGGCAGCAGAAGACAGTAGTCAGCAGGCTGAAGGTTTTTCTAGGTAGATTGTCAAGCACCATTTTTGGGCAGCCTGATATTATTTTTCAGGAAAGAGAATTTTTGGCTTAAAACCCTAACTGGGTAATTTTTGTGAAATTCTGGAAATTATGATTAAATTATCAGTCTAAGCTTTTTACTGATGAATTTCATTTTTCAGTGGTAAATTCCAAATCTAGAATTTGAGGAACTTTTTGAAGAATTTCTTAAGCCATCTCATTTACAAGATGAGCTATAAATGCTTTTGGGGTTTTTGTCCTTTGAAGGTTTCCCCAATGAAAAATATTGTGTCCATGTGTGCTGATGTGATGAATGTGTTTTTACTCAATGGCAGTAGGCCTCAATCAATGCAATTCATGCAAGTGCAATCAATGGCAATAGGCTTCAATTAGTGTTCCCCACACTTTAATAACTGTAACGTGTGCCCCAATTAGGCCAAGTGGACCTAATGGTGCTATTGGATGGTCTCCTGATTTAGACATGACTCCTAATTTAGACATATGACCAAATTGGACAAGGGAAGATTAATAATCCTAACCCCCCCCCCCCCCTGAATGCTAACTTGGACAATCTGAGGGCCTTGGTAACTAAGACCATAAGTCACCCATTACATCAAATAAAGTTAAGTAACTGCTCAATACAAGGAGCTAGGAAAAAAACCACATGGGAAAGAAAAAAACCCTCTAACTAGGCAGATAGAATTATGATTCAAGTTTGAAAAACTTGAACATGTGTTGCTGCAATCTCTGTGACGTAGCGGAGCAGCATGCATGATGTTCTGTGCATAGGTATCCTGGGGCATGGCATGTAGACTTCTCCTTCTTTTCCCAAAATGATGATGGAAGGAAGGATGAATGTAACCTTTGTCTCTTGTTGGATGAAGAGGTGTATGAACAGCGCTATTCTTCTTAATGTAGTGAGACTGAGCCCTTGCCATGTAGCATCTTGCAGGGAGTCTATTGCATCTCTATGAATGAGGTAAGATTGCATCACATAGCGCAAGGGTCTTTCCGTTCCGAGTGTCAGATGGTTTTCCAATCATGTTCCTAGCTTCCAGTTTGGAAGTAGGGACTAGATCTGGATCTTAATCACCCTGAATCTCAATCTCATAAACTGATACAACTGGATCTGCAATACTAGTGGAAGCAGCGAAAGTAGATGAAATGATTTTACCTTCCCTTGCAAGTGGCTGCTGAGAGTGCACTGGTTCTGAAAAAGGCATGAAGTGTGAGAACTCATATGCCTTGAGGCATGATTTGCAACACCCTTCGCTATGATGTTTTCAGTAGAGATATATGTGATCTCCACCGAGTTAGGACCAAAGATCACTTGCTTTGGAAAGCTAGTATGAGTCATCTGGTATACAGATAACAAGTTTGAAGCTAGGGAGGGAACATAGAGCACATCTTTGAACATTCCATATTCAAGCTTGATAGAGCCCTTCCCTTTGGTTTGAACTCTAGTGTTATTGCCCAGCTGAATACTAGGACCATCAAAAGATTGTAAAGAGGACAATAATTCTCTGGATGCAACCATATGATTGGAAGCTCCAGAATCAACGAGGAAGGCATGTGTTGTTGAGCAGCTGGCCTTCAATGCATGACCTCTTTCGAAGCAATCTTCTGTGTCTTCTGTGTCTTCAGCCTTCCTTGCGCTAACAGGTGCAATAATGTTATGTTTCTTCAGAAAAAGAGTCATTTCATCAATTTGTCTTCTCATGCAGAAGCTATCTGGATGAAAGCCCCTTCCACAGTAGGAACAAAGGGTCTTCCCTTTGCCATTATTCTTGCTTCTCTTTGAACCTGAAGGCTCATTTCACTGCTCTTTCTTCACATGAGACTCGTCTCTTTGCTTTCTTTTATCATTCGCTACCTTACCTCCTCTCGTAACCAGTGCTTGATCTTTGGAAGATCAAATGATCCCCATTTGGATCAACTTGTCATGCTCATGAGTGAGAGATTCAATGAAGCTGTTAAGAGTGGGCATCTTCCAGTTTGTAGTGAGCTTCACTGATTGAAAGGTTGACACAAAGACTGAATAGTCTGCACCAAGTTTTGAGAGGATGGCAAGAATAAGTTGATCGTCCTCCTTTTCAACCTTGCACAGCTTCAATTCAAACACCAAGCTCTTGAATTTTGTAAAGAAGTCATTTAGTGTTTCAAAATTGAATGGATGAAGATAGATCAACTCATTCTCGAGCTGATAGACCCTCAGATCATCCTGCTTATCAAACAATGAAGCAAGCTTATCCCATACCTCCTTGGGAGTTTTCAATCCTTTGATGTGGAAAAAGAAGATCTCGAGAGATTGAGAAGCACAAGTATCCATATGCTGCATCAAGCCTATTGAAATATTTTTCTTTGTCATGATTAAGAACTGGCTCTGCCTCTGTATTCATTGTGAGCCTGAAAAGCTATTTGGAGCGAAGCTACATCTCCATGTCCTCCTTCCACTGGTGATAATTGAAAGGAGTGAGAGGCTCTATTAGAGAGGCCATTTTGAAGAAGATTTAGCTGCTGTAGCGAATGCAGTGAGAAGAAAGAGCTGCTTGTAGCGAATGCAGTAAGAAGAACCGATAACATGTAAATCACACAATCAAACAAACAAAATAAGATCGACTACCTACACATTTCAGGTTTTCATCACACCCAGCATAATTGATCAAGCAAGCATGATCAACAATTCCTTAACTTGGGGTATCAAGTGGTCAACCTTCTGCTTCTGGTGCAGAGTAGGAATGGAGCAAATTGCTCAAAAAAATGATCCAACTGGAAATCTGAGGAGGAGAGGAGCCTTGTCCGGTCCGCCGAGGCTCTAATACCATATTAAATTGAGGACATAGATCTGTGGACAAACACACAACTTACAAGATAGATCACACAATTTACTCAGCAATTGAAGAATGAAACGGTGCAAAAATGGCTTGCAACTGTGAATGATTTCATTTATCAAAAAAGTAATTAGATAATAATTACAATGAAGTACAATGGCTAAATAGCCACAAGCAATTCGAATCCACATAAGGAAATTTGAATTGATTAGACTCTACTTAACTGTAGGTAACTAAGGCCTTGTCTAAATCATTATCAAATGACTCAATAGTTAATTGACCTTGTCTAAATCATTATCGGAGTTCTAAAACACAACTCAAGTATCTAATTCAGTGTTAACTAAGCCTAACTGACTGTGGTAGGTGAAGAATGCACCTCTCCTGCATGCGGCCATGCAAACCTAGCGCTAACTAAATGTAGACTAGAACTGAATGTAACTAACTCCTAACTAAGCTTGACTAGTCACCGACTCAACTCAACTGACCTTGGTTGGTATCGGCACTCTCAGTGGCTCCTAAATTGTAGGAATTGATCTAAGAGGCTCATAAACTAATGCATGCAAATGCAATCAGTGGCAATAGGCCTCAATTAGTGTTCCCCACACTTTAGTAACTGGAACATGTGCCCCAATTAAGCCAAGTGGACCCAATGGTGCTAGTGACTAAAAATACACTGAATGGACTCTCGATTTAGACATACGACCAAATTGGACAAGGGAGGATTAATAATCCTAACAAAGACTCTATGTTCTAAATATATGCTCAGCCTATATCTGCACAATGTAATTTTATATTCTATGAAAAATAAAGTTACAATTTCTTTTCCAAGGAAAAAATATATGGCTTTTTAAATCTGAATCTTAGCCAGATCTAAATATAAAAGGCCTTTACAGTGAAAATATTTTCACATTTGATTAAAAAAAATTACAATGTATATTGCCGATGCATTAGAAAGAATGTCAAGCTAAGCAAATTCTTTCTACTCAAAAATGAAAGAGTTACATCAATTGTAAGTGGTGTTAATTCCCTTGTTTGACAGAATTTTTTAATGGAAATGTTTATTTATAGGATGAGAGCAATTGCAGTATTAATCCAGATTATTGATTAATATCCCTGTTACACATGCAAATTTAGTTTTGATCCTTCAAGGAGCAGAAATGGCATAAAAATAATCATTTCTGAATTAATTTATATCATATCGAGCAACTTTACAAAGCCTCTCAGTATTTGATTAACATGGAATGCGCAATGATGTTAAATGCTTCTATTTGTAAACCCAACATGGCTAAACTGCACTGCAACATCAGACAGTCTTATCTCCTGTATAACCATATCCAAAGACGAGGAATAAATTATTAAACTATAATATTCCGGGGTATACCGAAAAGACTAGCCCCACATCCAGGGCATTGGATACTGTTCACCAATAAAAACAAATCAATATAAAAATTATCCAAATTGAAAGAGAACACATGGCACATTCGTATCAAACGACCCCATTACAAGAAGAATTTGTTTTCGGAGATTGTTCCAGTCATGATTATATGGAATTACTTGATACCCTTCATTGCCAATCTCCACCTCAAAGACATGAAAAACCGAAATTTGGATTTCTTAATTAGTAGTTGCCGAACATCCAAACACACTAATCAATGGCATATCAATAAAAGGGAACCGAGCTTTCCCAAAATCAGATAAAAGCAATATTTGAATAAAAAAAGTTTGCCTTCAGTAAAGGCCAAAGATAGTTAACTGATTGGGCAAGCTGTATTATTATATAAAACTGTTCTGTATCACTTGTATAACCATTTTTAAACATGCATGACAAGTTATAGATATTTTTTTTCATGTGGTTCACAGCCCTGGAAGATAGATGGCTCGCTACATCCACGGTAATAACTTTCAGGGGGGCCACCCGAAGGGACCTCACCCTGTTGGCTCCAGGTTCATGAGCCTAACCCCTAAGGACCCAGAGAATTGAACCTCCAACCTCAACTACTACAGTCTTGGACTGGGAAGCTCCAATCAACTGTGATACCCCTCGAGGCTGCAACGAGATATAGATATATAATAAAAGTAATGAAGTTTAAAAATGAATGCACCACCTGGCACAAAAAACTTGAAAAAAATATACCGCCATTACAACAATGAAATAAATTGTAAATATGCCCCTGTTACAACGATGAATTAAATTTAGTGCTAATCAGTCCATATAATTATTTGCAATGGCATGCTATAATTCACAGCCAATCTCCACTTCGAAATGCAACTGACAGACCCAAAAATGGTTATTTTTCAAACATCCAGACTATAACTGCAAACAACGCAATATCTATTCAAGGGGATTAAATTTTATAGGTATCTTGCAATATCGAAAACTCTAATTGTGCTGGGCCAGAGATTTTGAACCAGATAACACTAATACACAAGTTTTGCAACGAAAGATGATGTGCATACCATATAAAGGCATGAACAACCTGGTTCCAAAATCCATATTACTAAATAACACCTATTTAAATTGCTGCACATATTCCCTTGCAATTCCACTTTCATGTCAACAATAGGAGCATTAATCTGTAGGCAACAATAAAGGTTTGCATACAACAAAAAGTGAGACAAATTCAATTCAAAGAAAGAATCTATTTTTGCAATTAGTCGTAGAAAGAATAGTGTGACAATAATCAGAATGAACCAACAAGCT
Source organism: Pseudotsuga menziesii (assembly GCA_001517045.1). Classification (NCBI taxonomy): domain Eukaryota; kingdom Viridiplantae; phylum Streptophyta; class Pinopsida; order Pinales; family Pinaceae; genus Pseudotsuga; species Pseudotsuga menziesii. The sequence goes on from LPNX011235592.1 coordinate 81,246, forward strand.
TTATAACGTTCAAAATTTTTCACCTATATCAGTCATCTGTGAAGTATGCTCAGTTGAAGCAGCTTAATATTTTTCTCCCAACGACCTGCCTACGAGTTCCCTCAATTCAATTTCACCTGGAAACCTATTCTCTCTCAGCTTTGAAAACACCTGCAAAAGAAAAAAGTAAAGACTCATTTCCACATTGAATAAATAATATTTTTTGAATTCCAATGCATGAACAGTAGTTTCACAAATTTTAAAAATCCTAGTTATAGTTGACAAACTCAGTGGATACATTAAACTGTGTTCGTTGTCAACCAGGTAATAAAGATATCAAATGAGAAAACAGATAACAGGACACAGTTAAATATTCGTGAGAAACATTTATTAGAAAAAATTATCAGGGGCAATATTTTCTGGCTTTGACAGCTTGTTCTTTGATGGTAATTATGGAATAGTCACAGTAATATCATAACAGGTGTGCAAATGCAAATTAGAATATATATATATATATATATATATATAAGTTGCCAGGAAACTTGGGTGCAGGGACGGAGACGCCACTTTTTGAAAGTGTACTTAGGTACGTCAAAGGTTCTCTCTCTCTCTCTCTCTCTCTCTCTCTCTCTCTCTCTCTCTCTATATATATATATATATATATATGAAATTTAAATCATTTTCACTGTACATGTATATTCATGTGAATCTATATACATGTATATGCAAAGTTCGCATGTATATAGCAAAGGTGCATACAACTAAAAAAAACATCATGTGCAATCCATACCTGACCCAAAATACATAAACAAAGGCTAAATAATTACATATCAAAATCCTTGCCTATATTGGGATCATATTCGTCAGTAGCACCCTGTGCCCCCTCCTCTAGGCTCTCTTCCATCTACCTCGAATCTCAAAGTTGTTCCTCCAAGGACATTAATCAACACCCTACAATTTTGATGAAACTTCCTCATCCAAGAGTTAAAATAAAGTAGAAAAAGCTTCCCATGCTTAATAAGTGATTTTGCTTGAGTGAAGGGAACATTTTTGTTAAGGCCATGACACAGGAGTTCAACAATAAGCACCACCAACATCAAGGTACATAGAAAAGTTGATGTGCTTGATTAAATGTCAATCTCATACCCCCATACATGATAGAATCCAGTGAAAACGTTGCAATCCTGAATTTTTGAAAGCTGTTAAGTCTGTTGAATTTTGAATGAGATCTAAAATTCTACTTTTTGCATATGAAGTCCAATGAGGTTGGAACCAATCTCAAACATCCTGAAACAATTAATGGTAATGTTAAATTTTTAAGTAAAAGTGACATTAAAGTCACTTTTACATTAAGAATTTAATATTACCATTTAATATCACTGACTTTAATGCAGTGTTACAAATATCGGCGATATATCGCCAAAATCGCGATATATCGGGATACATTCTCAGCGGCGATATTATCGGCAAAAATCGGGCAATGTATCGACGATTTTTCCCAACAAAAAATCATGATTTTTCGCAATAAAATCGCGATTTTTTCAGTGAAAATCGCGAGTCGATAGGGTAAATTCGTCGGTCCATCGAGGGTTTAATCGCGAGTCGAGGGTAAATTCATCGGTCCGTCGTCGGTACGTCGAGGGTTTGGGCGTTTTTAACCTTTTTACCAATCCTCCTGCGTGAACAC
>LPNX011235592.1:84638-99754 GCA_001517045.1 Pseudotsuga menziesii
ACTAAGATGAGCCTTAGTCCCAAACTAAAAGTTGATCAACTACCTACAGGACCTACTTGGGCATCGTGTCCCTGGTCCCAAACCATAATGTCTCTGCCTCTACCTGCAGGATCTACTTGAACATCGTGTCCCTGGTCCTAGACCAGAATACCCTAGAGGCACATAGGGGCCCTAGCCACATGCTAGGGGCTTTGCCATGGCATCAACCTGCTTGGTCCAAAACCAAGAACCCTAGGAGACTATTGGGGGCCCTAGGGTACTTTCTAGGGTCTTACTCTACCCTAGTTAAATGACTAGGGTACCATCCTCTCTAAGAATGGGTTTTGCAACTGTACTAATTTTAACACTCCCTCTCAGCAAGAGGGGCATTCTCAGCACATCGATCACATACTGCACCATTACATGGTGATAACTCATCTCGATGTGTTCCAACTTGTCATCAAATTCAGGGTTTTTTTAGAGCTTCAAACAGTTATCCATCTCAACAAGAAGCATGATCTCATAGATACTCTTGGAAGTTAAAGTTGGCTTCCTCTGATAGCTGAGAATCATTTTCCACATATCATCTTTCCCCATAATGAGAGAAAACTGAATCAATGACAAGGCTCTCATTGGAGCAAGCTTGAAGATTTTCAATAGTCTTCTTAAAGAGGTAAAATGAAGATTGCTTGAGCTTCTCCCTCTGCTTCTCTAAGCAAGAAGTCTTATAGGCTTCCATCTCTGAGTCACCGTTGGACTGATGGAAGATCACATTTAGACTTTCATTTTTTGCAACCCCACTCGGTTGGGGACCAAAGAGCACAGTTGGCTCCCTCTTGATCTCTGAATCTTGACTGGGGTATAAAGCTTTAACAACATGTCATGAGACCTTATAGAGGTCACCTTCACGAACTCCAATCACAATGGTTGAGCTTATACTTCTACCTTTAGGCCATACCAAAACCTTTCCTTATAAAAGGTTATAGAGAACCCCTTGTCTTCTAAAACTGTCACTGAAATAACATTCTTCTTCAGACCAGGAACATATAAAATTTCCCCAACATTAATCAACGTACCTGAATCAAGTTGTAGGTCGGTTGAACCAACCCCTTTAATGTCAAAGGTACTTCCATCTCCAAGTTCCACTTTCTTGTGGAACTTCTTCGTCTCAATAGTTGCAAGGGTATTCTTGAATCCAGTGATATGCTTGGTGGCTCCACTGTCTATCCACCAGGAATCCGATAGGTTGGAGATGGAACTTGTAAGTGATGAAGCCAAGTAATATTCTTTTCCTTGATCTAGATTCTTGGTCTCAACGCTTGACCTCTTTTGTTGAGGCTGCTCTTCTTCTGTAGCAACGAAAGCATGATGTTTCTTTTTATGTCAATTCTTGTTAGGTGGTTTTCTACACTCCCTTGCATAATGACCAAGCTTACCACAGTTATAAAACTTAACCTTTGATTTAAAAGAATACTTACCTTGAAGTTCCTTACTATTGTCCTTGTGTGGTGGGAGATTCTTTCCTTTATTTGTCTTGACGACTAGAACATGATCCTTATCAAATGGAGGCTCGGATCTACTCTAGATCCTACCTTCTTCGTCTAAACAATCATGCCACAACCTTTTGAAGTTTGGTTGAACCTCACTTCCATTTACTGAAGCCAAGAATGTCTCCCAAGTTGTAGGAAGACCATCGAACACTATCTGCACAAGATCATCATCTTCTACTTTATCTCCAATGGCCGTGAGTTGATCTCTTATCTGAGAGATCTTGAAAACAAAGGTTGCAACAGTCTCGTCCTTCTCCATCTTAAGTGATCTAAGTTGCTTCTTCAAGGCCCTTCTCTGAGTAGGGGCTTTCTTCTCATAGAGATTAGCTAGAGTATCAAAGCATTCTTTGGCTGTCCTTAAAGGAGCTATCACAGCCATCAGGTTGTCTTTAATTGAGTCAAAGATGACTCTCTTTGCCTTGGCTTGCTTCTTGAATGCTGCTCTTCCTTGAGCTATAGCGGGTTCTTCAATAACTCTAGTGATCAAGTCATCTAGATCGCTCTCTTCTAGGATATTTAGAACCCTAGCCTTCGATGCATTGAAATTTGAGGCTTCCTCAAGCCTATCTTCTCATTTTACTAAAGGAGTAGTCATCTTATCTTTTTTGTTCAACTTGAGGAGTAACCTTCTGCAAGATATAAATCTCATCTTAGTATCTATGTAGTTTTTGCAAGATAGAGTTAGCTACAGCCTACGCTCTGATACCATGTTGAAATTTAAGGTTAGGTATACTTCAATGCATAAACAGAACAAGGTTAGATTTAGAATGGTACTTGTTTCAATAAATTTGATCTGCAATAAAATTAAAAATAATTTTCATCTTTCAACTTTAACACTCTGTTGGTCAATGTGTTAAAGTTGGTCAACTTTAACACTCTACTGGTCACTGCGTTAAAGTTGGTCCTTCAAATGATTCACCAAATGTACGGTAGCAAAATAATAAATAAAGTACAGAAAATAACAGCACTAAAGAATCATGACCATTATTTGAATCAGCCTTATACTCGGATATTTTAAATTTGATCTTGTCACCGAAGGGACAAGTCAATCTGGGCAAACACGTTACGTACCTTGAGAGAGAGGGAGTTAAAGCAAAAGTAAACAGACCTCATATTCGTCAATCAAATTAGCAGCACAGTCATACTGACAAGAGACACACAGTCACGTTGCTGATAGGGATACAATCACACTGGCAGAGATAAAATACAGTCACACTGCAAGATCTTACACAGTCACGCTGGTGAGGGTAAATATAGTCACGCGGGGTGGAAATAAATTCACATACAGCATGTATATAGTCACAATGGTGTAAATACAACCACACTAGATTAGAGACCACGGTCACACTGCAGGTGATCACGTGGAGCAGAGCCACAAGATGGAAGAGTCACGCGAGGCAGGGATAGAGCCACTGGATAGCCCAGTCATGCAGAAGCCACCCATAGCAGAGAAATGAACCCACAGAATAGGGCCACGGTCATGCGGAGCAGAGACCAAGCGGATGGAACAGACCACGTAGATGGAACAGTCACTCGATAGAAAAATCATGCAAGCAGAACAGTCACACGCTGGAAAAAAAACCACGCGAGCAGAACAATCACTCACTGGAAAAATCACGCAAACAGTCACCGTGGAGGATGCAAAGATCATGCTAATAGTCACCATGGAGGAACACACAAACACGAAGCCACACGGGTGATCCAGCGAACAAAACCCAACCACGCAGGCAAGGTAAGCCACGCGGGTGTTGTCACGCAGATGCTATGCGGGTGGTGCAGTGAGGAAAGCCCAATCACGTAGGTGCAGTCAGAAAAACCAGTCACATAGATGGATATGAATTGGTGTTGTGTATCTAATGAATGATACTCTTTTCTTTATATACAGGTTATAGGGTGTTTAAAAAACATGTGAGTCAAACACTTAGGTTTACTTACAGAGAAGATGAAATAAAGTGGTCCAAAAATAATACAATAAAATAAATGGTTCAAGGATTATAAAATAAAACCATTAGGTAAAATGGTGTAACAATAAGAAAATGGCCAAAAGATAAAAGAATAAAAGGTCCAATGGTTTATAATAAAACTATAAAGTAAAGTAAATGGTAAAAAGGTTTTTAATAATAAAAACCATAAAGTAAATGGTCCAACCTAAGAATAAAATTACTTAGGTTAGTGTACCAACAATAATAACAAAGGTACATACACAAAAGGGTGCTAGGATCAAACAACCCACATAACCATAAAGTAAATGGTCCAACCTAAGAATAAAATTGCTTAGGTTAGTGTACCAACAATAATAACAAAGGTACACACACAAAAGTGTGCTAGGATCAAACAACTCACATACCCACAAGATCAAGGTGGACCAACATTTATTTTTTATCTATAAGACCAGCAAGAACAAGGACTTTAATCTTTTCTCTCTCTCAAGGTACAATGTTTTATATATATTTTATCATCACTGTATAAGGGAAAGATCCAAACCGGATGGTGTGATCGTTTGGTCCTCAATACTGCTCCTAAGGGTTAGCTGTTAGGGACATCATCAAGGGGTGACTAGTCCCTTGAGAAGCAACCTAGCAGTAACGATTAGGAGGGAGGACATCACACATCATCACCTTTCATTCTTAAAGAATGGATCTCAACCTTAGGTTGAGTTTCAGTCCTAGACTGAATCATGTTGATCAACCCCTAGACCCCGACCGGGTCCTCCATTCTCTCAAAGAATGGACCTCAGTACTAAGTTGAGCTTCAGTCCGAGACTAAAAGTTGATCAACTACCTGCACAACCTACTTGGACATCGTGTCCCTGGTCCTAGGCCAGAATATGTCTCTGCCTCTGCCTACAGGATCTACTTAAACATCGTGTCCCTGGTCCCAAACCAGAATACCCTAGAGGCACATAAGGGCCCTAGCCACATGTTAGGGGCTTTGCCATGGCATCAACCTGCTTGGTCCCAGACCAAGAACCCCAAGAGACTACTCGAGGCCCTAGGATACCTTCTAGGGTCTTACTCTGCCCTAGTTAAATGACTAGGGTACCATCCTCTCTGAGAATGGATCTCGCAGTTGCACTAATTTTAACAAATTGGTCCCTAGGGGTACCCTATCCCCTCTGCAATCAATGTCCCCTAAATCCATGACAAAAGTCTCAAGTACTTCGGCCAAGTTTCGGGTATGGTAGGGTATGTCCATGTAGGGTATCCAATACATGGATACAGGTAGTGTACATCTACAGAATCAATGTATATAATAGACATAATGCGTTTAATTATTTAAGTGTGAGTCGTCATATACAATAGGCATGAAATCGTGATGATATACCCCATAAGTATCTTCAAACAAGTTTATCAAATTAATGATCTAAGAGCATACCAGTACCATGCCATGCAAATATTGAAGTATTTACCAAAGGACTTGTTCTTCTTTAGGGTGGAGATGGATAACTCACAAGAGATTTGAAAAGTGGATTGGATTTGATTGGATGGTTGACTCAAGATAAGGTAATCGAGGAATCTTTTGTGGTCCACACCAAGCAATCGAACAATATTAGCATGTCTCAACATAGAAAGGAGTGTGTCGTGAGTTGCCTTCCCTTTGATCCCAATAGTAAAATATTTCCCTTGATTCAACTTTTTCATTTTCTTTTCTATTTTCTTTTAGCACAGGACCGATGTATTAGAAGATACTGGCCCTGGTTTTACACCTTTCAAATACCAATGATGACATGGCCTTAGATCCACTGCCAACAAGCATTTATAGCCCCGACGGAGTTGCCAAATGTAATGCGCATAAATGCAAATAGGCATAGCACCTGCTGCTAGCGAGCATCCATAACCCCATTACCTACCCTTCTAGTCGTTAACAATTATATAACAACAGTATAGGGAATTTAGATCTTGGGAGAAGACATTGCTCAATTGTAGATCTTTCTGACTATTAACAGTCAGCCTTGGGGAGCATACTCGAAAGCTTCCTATACTAAGGATTCACAACCCTTGGACATAGTTATGAAATAGTAAAGCAAACATGGTGACAGATCCACAAACAAGATGGAGTGGTGATGAAATCAAACAATTTCAAGCCAATGAGATGCGAAAACAAGATGGAGTGGTGATGAAATGAAAGTGGCTAATGGCGGTGTTGATTTTTGTACCTAGGAAGTTGTTCCCCTAGTGATTTTTAACATAACTCACAAAAAGGGAAAAATCATATGACCCTTGCATTAAATGACTTGAGATGAGCATTTAATTCCACTTTGGAGATTAAAGTGACTTTTTGATCAAATTAAGTGAGATGGGTGAAATTAATTTTGGAGAGAATTAAATGTGCATTTAATCTCATCCATTTGTTATATATTAGATATGTATAAAGAGAATGAAATAATAAATAAATATAATAATGTTTTAATAAATTGTGATTAGTTGTAATTAGTCATAAAAAAGGCATGACTATATGAAAAGTCATATTTATACCCCGTGAAACATATATATACGGAGTTTTCATGTTCCAGTGGTATCAGAGCTCGGACGCCCGCGCTAGCCGTCATCCACCTTTCTCCACCTGCACTCGCTTGCACTCCACCTTTCTCCATGTTACCGCTACCCTCCATCCACCTGCGCCTTCTCTCCTTCCACTTCATTGTCCAGCCTGCATCCCTCCTCCATCTAGTTGTTTTCTCCCACCCTCTCCCACATGTCCTCTCCTTGTTTTCTCCCACACAAAACACAAGTGCTTCACTCCCTCACTCCATCGCATTTCCTAGGCGACCCTCTTCTACAACCTCCCTAACAGACCCGTGCCCATGCCCTGCAACAATTACTACGTCCCTCACCACCTGCGCGTCTCATCCTTCTCTCTGCGACCACGCCCACTCTGCTTCGTTGCCAATCCACCTGTCGTCGATCCACCAATTTTGCACCACCATTGTCGCTCCTTCCGCAGCTCCCACTTGATCCTCCGCCACCGGCACTCGCCTTCCACAGCCATCATATGCCACGCTCGCCACTACTCGCCAACCTGCGATTAGGTTAAAAATTTTAATAATAATATATGTTAATATTATTATTTTAAAAAATATATATTATAATAAAAAAAATTTAAAACGTGGCAAGATGGCTTCAAACAGCCAATAAAAATAAATCAAGATTCACCGCAAAAAAAATCCCAGTAGTCACCAAAATGGGAGATATCCATGCGGACCAATTAGAAAAGAAAAATGCAAAACTCAAAGCGGACATCAACAAAAACAATAACGATCTAACAGGGCTTAAGGTAGAACTAGATCAAGGCATAAGTTCATTGCAAATAGAACAAAGGAAGACGCAAGAAACTCTCAACATTATCTTGGCCAGACTACCGTCACACACCTCAAAACCCCCACCTAGCTATAACCTAGACCCTTTCAATACACCTCCTCCAAATACGCCTAAATCGTCGAGCCAACCCGACACGACGCCACCACACAAAGTTTCCATCTTTAACATTCCATTGATATCAACCCCAAGCACACGGATCCCAGATAAGGGTAAAACTAGAGTTACCCAAATTTGATGGAGATGAGAGGCAATGCATCGCATGGATCAATAAGGCCGAGGAATACTTTAATATTCATAGCATACCCTACGACAATGAGAAGATTAAGTACCCTGCCATGTAGTTAGAGGGAAATGTGTAGAATTGGTACATGTGGTAGAAGACGACAACTGGAGTCTGTTCCTTTAATTTGAACACCTCTAAAAATGATCTTCTTAAAAGGTTTCAAGGCGTAACCGAGAAAGACTTATTTTCCAAGATCACCTGGTTGCAACAAAAAGGTAGTATAGATGAGTACACATGTGAATGCGAAGTTTTGGCAACTCGAGTTCCAGAACTAACCGATGACCAACGTCTGCAATCATACATACATGGACTAAAACCACACATTCGGGAAGAGTTAGAATTACATAACACTTCTACCATGGGGGAGGCAAGACAAAAGGCCAAGATCAACAAGAACAAGTTTAAACAATCCACTCAAGGTAGTTTCGACAAAAACTATTCCAAGAGGATGAGGGAAGGAAAGTGCAAATATTGTGGAGAAAAATGGGATCCTAAGCACAGATGTTTGCAAAGAAGCAACCCCCAAAAGTTGTATGCATGCAAAGTTGAGGAAAAAATCTCAGAATGTGAAGAGTAAAGTGAGGAAGATACAAGAACCCAGCGTGATTGCCACTCGGAACTAGAAGATAATACAACAAAGATCTCATTAGTCGCCATTACAGGAATATCCCAACCAAAAACACTGAAGCTAAAAGGACATATCAAAAATAACAATGTTTCGATTCTCATAGATAGTGGCAGCACACAACTTTATTAATGTTAATCTTGCTCAATGCTAAGGTATTCAACTTATTCGTTTATCCAATGCCTAACATGAAAGTTATGGTAGCAGACGGCAAGAAGATTGAAAATGTGGGAAAATGTCACAATGTTAAATTACAAATGCAGGAGTATAATCTAGAATCCGACTTTCTTTGTTGTACCTCTTGGAGGAGTAGACGTTGTGTTGTGAATCCAATGGTTGCCAACATTGGGTACTTACTCCGCTAACCATCAAGAGCACTTCATCCAGTTCAATTGGCTAGGGAAGGAGTACAAGTTGTGCGGTTTCCAACTACCCCAAACTCAATTGGTTACATCACATCAGATGGAAAGGCTAATTCGAAAAGGAGCACCTGCTTATGTAATCCAATGTCAAGAGATGGAGCTACGAACATGTGAAAGACTTGGTTGCAATCCTCCAGAGATACAAGAGCTAATCCAAAAACATCACAAGGTGTTCCAAGAGCTTTCGATGGAGCTCCCACCAAGTAGGAAGACAGAGCACTTAATTGAGCTAGAGTCAGGAGCAAAGCCGGTAAATATCAGACCATACAGATATCCCCATCATCATAAAACAAAGATTGAGAGGTTGACTCAAGATTTGTTAAGATGTGGAGTCATTTCAAAGAGTCGAAGCCCTTATGCCGCTCCAGTAGTGCTAGTTAGAAAGAAGGATGGATCCTTCAAGTTGTGCATAGATTATAGAGGACTCAACAAAGTCACAATTAAGAATAAATTCCCTATTTCGTTCATCAATGAGATGATGGATGAACTTCATGGAGCCAAGTACTTCTCGAAATTAGACCTGAGATTAGGATATTACCAAATCAGGGTTAGATTAGAAGACGTAGCCAAAACCGCTTTTCGTACTCATGAGTGCCATTATGAGTTCAAAGTAATGCCCTTCGAGCTAACTAATGCTCCAACCACCTTCCAAGCCGCAATGAAGGAACTGTTCCAGCCATATCTACGAAAGTTCGTATTAGTATTTTTTGATGATATCCTTGTATATAGCAAAACATGGAGAGAGCATGTTCGACACTTAGATCAAGTACTAACCATCTTGGAAGAGCATCAATTTTTTGCAAAAATGTCAAAGTGCACTTTTGGGAAAGAAGAAGTGGACTATCTTGGCCATATAATATCAAAAGAAGGAGTCAAAGTCGATCCCAATAAGATTAAGGCAATCACTGAGTGGCCCCAACCAGATAATATCTTGAAATTACGAGGGTTTCTAGGCTTAACGAGGTACTTTCGAAGACAACCCCCCTAACAAACTTATTAAAGAAAAATTATTTTCGATGGAATGAAGAGGCAAAAAAATGCTTTGAAGCATTAAAGAGCATTATGTCATCAACACCAGTATTAGCAACCCCATATTTCACAAAACCTTTTATCGTTGAGTGCGATGCTTCAAGATTCGGGATAGGAGCAGTCCTGATGCAAGAACGTCATCCGATAGCTTTTGAAAGCAAGAAGCTCAATAAGAGAGAGAGTTTGAAATCCACGTATGATAAGGAAATGCTTGCCATTACACATGCTCTAACAAAATGGCGACAATACCTCCTAGGGAGCAAAATCTTGATAAAAACATATCACAATAGCCTTCAATATCTCCTTCAACAACAAACATTATCAACTAAACAACAAAAATGGATAGAAAAAATTGCTACATTTAACATGGAAATACTACATAAGCGAGGAAAGGACAATGTAGTTGTTGATGCCCTTTCCCATAAAGATGATGGAGTCAAGGCTTACGCAATCTTAGTTCGGTTCCAGATTGGTTAGACAAAATCCGAGGAGAATATGCCAAGGACCTAGACACTTGTGCCCTAATCAATCACCCTAATCAAGGTTCGAGGTTTGAATGGAGGAATGACATCCTCTAGTATAAAGGAAGAATCTACTTAAGCCCTACATCTCGGTTTAAAACCAAGGTGTTGATAGAGTCTCGTGACTCCCCAGCTGCAGGCCATGTAGGTGTTTTCAAAAGCCAAGCAATCCTTCTATTGGAAGGGGATGTATAAAGACATTCAAAAGTATGTAGTTGAGTGTGATCCCTATCAAAGAAACAAAAGTGAAAATGTCATGACTCCAAGGCTACTCCACCCGCTTCACATACCAACCCAAAAGTGGGAGGAAATTTCCATGGATTTTATTGAAGGGTTACCCGTATCCGAAGGCAAGGACAAAATCTTCGTGGTAGTGGATCGCTTAACAAAATATGCACATTTTATGGGTATTAAGAACATTGACTCCGCCAAACAAATTGCTGAAGTATTTTGTAAAAATATTTACAAATTACATGGATTTCCCAAAATCATCGTTAGTGGCAGAGATGCCAAATTCACAAACAATTTTTGAAAAGAATTCTGCAAACAAGTTGGGATCACTCTTAACATGAGCTCAGCCTATCATCCCCAAACAGATGGACAAACGAAAGTTGTTAACGTGTGAAGCCTATCTCCGTAGTTTCGTCACAGACAAGCAGAATAGATGGTTACGGTAGTTACATCTTGCAAAATGGTGGTATAACTCCACCTATCATACATCATCCAAAATGACACCTTTTCAAGCATTGTATGGGTATGCGCCTCCTCGATGGAAGGAACTCGTTCAAGAAGATGCAAAAGTACCTGCAGTAAAAAAGTCAGCTTCAAGAAAATCAGAAGTTAATGCAAGTACTCAAGGATAATTTAACTAGGGCACAAAATCATATGAAACAGCAAGCAGATCAACATAGGACAGAAAGAGAGTTTGAAGCAACATATTGGGTATTTGTAAGACTTCAGCCATACAAGCAATTGTCACTTAAGCAACAAGGAAGGAATAAATTAGCTCCCAAGTTTTATAGTTCATACCAAATCACCTAAAAAATTAATCCGGTAGCATATGAAATGAAGTTACCAGACAAGAGTCGAATTCATAATGTTTTTCATGTCTCAAATCTCAAAAGATAGTTGGGTCAACATCAAACTACTCAAACGACACTTCCTACGTTGGATGAAGAAGGGAAACTTGTATTAGAACCAGAAGCCATCATCAACACTAGAGAAAGAAGATTACGTTCTTGCATTATGAAAGAATACCTTATTAAGTGGAAGAATTGTCTAGAAGAAGACGCGTCATGGGAAACAAAAAAGTTCATTCAGCAATACTTGTCATCACCTTGCTTTGAGGACAAAGCATCTTAAAAGAGGTCAATGTCATATATTAGATATATATAAAGAGAATGAAATAATAAATAAATATAATAAGTGTTTTAATAAATTGTAATTAGTTGTAATTAGTCATAAAAAAGACATGACTTTATGAAAAGTCACATTCATACCCTGTGAAACATATATAGACAGTAAGTCTATTGAAATTTATCATCATCGAAAATTTTATAAATAAAGATTTATTTTTATCAGTCAAAGTGTTTCAACGTGGAGTTTTCGTGTTCCACCATCCATCTAAATCAATTTGGGCCCTTGGATTAGATGTCTCTTCAGTCACCCTAGGATTCCAAACAAAAAGGCAAGGGAAGGCTTTTCATTTCATTCTTTAATGAGCATTTGAGAGGAGAGGTCACTTTCTTGAGAAGAGAAGGAAGACAAACTATGAGAAATTTGTAGCCACGCAAATCGAGGAAGGTACAACAATCTGTACAGCAATAAATGCACACTATTTTTTAGGAGAAACATTGGCGTAAATTTAGGGACAGCATCACGAAGTTCAAGTAAGGTACAAAATCTGTACAACATCCATACATCATTAATTGGGCACGAAATTCAAGGTCTAAGATGGGCAAGAATTTTGAGGGAATGAATTGAAGTTGGCGTTGTTGGCACGATTTCTGAGAAGGAGAAAAATTATGGGCATGAATTTCAAGGTCCGTACAGCTTGGTTTTGGACGGTCCGTACACTACTAGGTTTTGGACCATCTGCCTCTTACACCATTGGAGTCAAATGTGGGAAGCTATACAAACTCTTGTTTCAGCCCCAGAATGCTTTGACACATAGCAGCGGCAGTGAATTTTGTGAGATATGGCATAGGAGGATGGCTCATCTACATCATCGAACTTTGAAGATGTTGAGGCACACGGTTACAGGTTTGCCTAAGTTCCGCACTGAGCATAGTGATATATGTAGGGGGTGTGCTTTGGCAAAGTACACCAAGACTATTTTTACGAGCAGTGATAGCAGGTCAACAGGAGTACTTGATTTGATACATTCTGATTTGTGTCATCTTATGCCATCTGTTTCTCTGAGAGGTTTTGAGTATTATGTGACATTCATCGATGACCATTCCAGGAAGACCTGGATCTACTTCCTGAGGAGCAAGAAATCTGAGGAGGTCTTGCATAGGTTCCAAGAGTTCAAAGCTCTTGTGGACAACCAGACTGGGAGGAGGATTCAAGTACTCAGATCAGATAACGGGGGTGAACATACCTCCAAGGAGTTCAATGACTATTGCAGACAAGAGGGCATACGGGGACAGTTGACAATACCATACACTCCTGCGCAAAATGGAGTAGCAAAAAGGAAGAACCGATCCATTGTTGGAGCAACGAGAGCCATGTTACATGATCAGACACTTCCTTTCTTTCTTTGGGCAGAGGCATGTACTACAGCTGTATACCTTGAGAACAGGAGTCCCCATCATGCCTTGGGGAACAAGACTCCTGAGGGATGTTCACAGGAAAGAAGCCTGAGGTGAGTCATTTTCGTATATTTGGTTGCCTGACTTTTTCACATGTCCCTTCTGAGAAGAGGACAAAGCTTGAGCCCACAGCAGAGAGAGGCATCGTTGTGGTGTATGATGAGACTTCGAAGGCCTTCCGCATTTATCTTCCTGCCCTGAGGAAGATTGTTGTGAGGCAGGAAGTGAGATTTGAGGAGGAGAGGGCCTTCAAGAAGTCCAGAGAGTCGATGCAGAAGGAGCAACAGATTCCCACACCTCAAGCAACTTCACAGGTATCTTCAGTACATAGTACAGGTTTCTAGGGTTACTGGGCCACAAGTTACAGGCACAGGATCTTCAGGTTCAGTGGTTCAACAAGCGGGTTCTTCGGGGACAGGTTTTGGTTCTCAGGTCACAGGTTCACCTTACAGAGCTACCGGATCACAGATTTCACCAATTGTTGGTTCACCAGTTCTTGGTACACAGGTTCTTGGGGCTTCTACTTCTGGGAGTTTTTCAAATGATGACAGACCAGTTTGGGAGCAATCTTCAATGAAGAGGAAGCCTAAATGGCTTCGGGAGACCCTAAAGGAAGCTAAGGATTTTGGAATGCCCACAGGTTCTTGGGGCTTCTACTTCTGGGAGTTTTTCAGATGATGACAAACCAGTTTGGGAGCAATCTTCAGTGAAGAGGAAGCCTAAATGGCTTCGAGAGACCCTAAAGGTAGCTATGGATTTTGGAATGCCCAAGGAGCCAATGAGGACTATAGTGATGCCAGATAGGTTGGGTATGGCCTCGGTTGCTAGTCTTCGCGATTCGAAGCCATCTACTTTTGAGGAGGCCTCTCAGCATCATGTTTGGAAAGATGCCTTGATGGAAGAGTACCATTCCATCATGAAAAACAATGTTTGGGAGATTGTTTCGAGACCTGAGGGGAAGTCAGTGGTGACTTCTCGATGGCTTTACAAGGTAAAGCATGCTACAAATGGCAGTGTGGAGAAATACAAGGCTCGGTTTGTGGCGCGGTGGGTTTCACAAGTAGAGGGAGTTGATTATGATGAGACCTTCGCACCTGTTGCTCGTTATACTTCTATCAGATCATTGATTTCCATTGTTGCGGAAATGGGTTGGAAGATCCATCAAATGGATGTGAAGACTGCATTTCTCAATGGAATCATATAGGAGGAGGTTTATGTGGAGCAACCACAGGGCTTTGAGATTCATGGGAGAGAGTCTCATGTTTGCAGGCTGAAGAAAGCCTTGTATAGGCTAAAGCAAGCTCCTCGAGCTTGGTATTCCAGGATAGACTCTTACTTGCTCTCAATGGGTTTTCAAAAGAGTGAGGTTGATACGAATCTCTAATTCATCATGGTTGGAGATGATCCGCTCATTCTTCTGTTGTATGTGGATGATTTGTTTATCACGGGTGAGGAGAGACCTATTGCAGTTTACAAGAGAGATCTTGCTTCAGAGTAAGAGATGACTGACATTGGGTTGATGCATTGTTTTTTGGGATTGGAGGCTTGGCAGGAGCCTAGCCATATTTTCTTGGGGCAAGGAAAGTATGCAGTAGATATTCTAAGGAGATTTCGGATGGAGGATTGCAGGTCGTTGTCTACACCTATGGTCACCCATTGGAAGAAGCTTCATGCTTCTGAGGGAGAGTTGGTGGATCCTACCTTATATCGTCGGCTCATAGGTTCGTAGATGTATCTGGTCAACTCTAAGCCAGATCTGTGTTTTGCGATGAACACTCTTAGTCAGTTCATGGTGGAGCCTAGGAGAGTGCATTGGGTTGCCACAAAACATGTGTTGAGATACCTTGCAAGTAGAGTGGATTATGGTCTGGATTATAGAGGATCGGATAGGCTTAGTTTGATTGGATTCACGAATTCAGATTGGGCAAGCAGTGTGGCGAACCGGAAGAGCACTTTTGAATGTTGTTTCAGTTTGGGCTCGATAGCAGTGTCGTGGTTCAGTCGGAAACAAAAGTCGGTTGCTTTGAATTCTACAGAGGCCAAGTACATGGTAGTGAGTCAGGTTAGTTGCGAGGCATTGTGGCTTCGCAAGTTATTGGTGGATTTATTTGATCAAGAGCTGAGGCCTACAGAGATTTATTATGACAATCAGAGTTGCATCCAGCTCTTTGAGAATCCTGTATTTCACGACAAGTCAAAGCATATTGAGATCCGATACCATTTCATCCATGAATATATTCAGAGAGGAGTTGTGGAGTTGCAGTACATTTCCACTGACAAGCAAGTTGCAGATATCCTGACAAAGTCTCTTGGAAGAGCCAAGTTCATTCATTTTAGAGACAAGTTGGGTGTGGTGCAGAACACCTTCCTCAGTAAGAGGGAGTGTTGATTTTTGTACCTAGGAAAATGTTCCCCTAGTGACTTTTGCCTGAGTCATAAAGGGGAAAATTAAAGTGACCCTTGCAATTAATACGTTGAGATGAGTTTTAATTTTCACTTTAGAGAATAAAGTGACTTTTTGATAAATTTAAGTGAGGTGAGTGAAATTAATTTTGGAGAGAATTAAAAGTGCATTT
>LPNX011235592.1:101519-114134 GCA_001517045.1 Pseudotsuga menziesii
TCTGCTTTATTGATCCATGCGATGCATTGCCTTTCATCACCATCAAATTTGGGTAATTCTAGTTTTACCCTTATCTTGTATCCGTGTGCTTGGAGGATTGATATTGACGGAATGTTAAGGAAAGGAACTTCATGGGGTGGCGTTGTGTCGTGTTGGCCTGGCGTTTTAGGCGTATTTTGAGGTGTATTGAAGGGGTCTAAGGTGTGGATTATTGCTAGGTGGGGGGAACGAAATGTGCAGCGGCAGTCTGGCTAAGATATTGTCGAGAGATTCTTCAGTTTTCTTTTGACAACTTTTATGAAATCTTTATTATAGTGCTACCTTGGGAAGTTGTGGATTTGGTAGCTTTGTGGACCCCATTTTCTTGAGCGCTTTCCTAGGAGATTTTTGGGGTTATCTTCTTGGATTTTGACTTGATATTTCTACCAAACGCGATGTTAAAAAAAGGAACTTCATGAGGTGGCGTTGTGTCGTGTTGGCCTAACGTTTCAGGCATATTTGGAGGTATATTGAAGGGATCTAGGTGTGGATTATTGCTAGGTGGGGGGAACAAAATGTGCAGCGGCAGTCTGGCCAAGATATTGTCGAGAGACTCTTGAGTTTTCTTTTGACAGCTTTTATGAAATCTTTATTATAGCGCTACCTTGGGAAGTTGTGGATTTGGTTGCTTTGTGGACCCCATTTTCTTGAGCGCTTTCCTAGGAGAGTTTTGGGGTTATCTTCTTGGATTTGGACTTGGTATTTCTACCACACATGATGGAAGTGTCCTCCTTGGACCTTGTATTTCTTGGATGATGTACTTGACCACCTTCTTTTATGGTTTTTGTTGAGTTAGTTACGATTATAATGGAAGGCAGAATTTTATGCGAATAATGGAAGCAAAATCAGGAATGCAGAAATAATGCATCTTCTGAGGGCAAACCCCTGGAGTATTATAATCTCTCTAATGAATCAGAGGCTGACATGTGTTTGGGTGCTTCCAATGAGTCTATAGAAAGTAAGCGTTCAATGCCGCATCTCAAGCCATTGGATGCAGACATTCATTGACAGTTCTGGCCAGTGAATTAAAGAAGACAAAACCTTTAGGCTTTAAGCTTCTCTGTATCTCACACAGTCAAGGAACCTGTCAAAAATGTGAAGAAAATTATGATTACAGATCTGCAACTGTATTTTCTTTAACTGATCAAAGATAAATCAAATACCCAAAATGTTGGTCTGTGCATCCTTTAACTTAGCAGCTGGTAAAAAAAAAAGAGAAATCGATGCATCATCGTCAACTTCCAGAAAACCTCAAGAAATGTGTCTGCCGGTGTGACCAGTATAAATGGCTGAGAGCTTTCTATCTGCAGTCAATGAATACTCAAAGTCATATTCAGAACTGAATTTTTATTAATCACAATTCTTCGGACATTCTGAAGCAAGCTGCAGAGTCAATATCTCGATGTGCCAGAGGTGAATAGCCTTCTGTTTTTTATGGTATACCAACTGCAGCATAGAATGAGATTCATGATTCAATTCGGGCTTTCTTTCCTGACCAGGAAATGCCAGCGTAGAAGATGCCCATCAGAGGTTAAGTGGTCTGCATATGAACAGTGGTGGTTCATTCACCTACGATAAGATGGCAGGCAAGACCCTAGCATATTGCATGGATCACGTCTTCATTGGCACAGCCTAACACTCTGCCATCGATTGCATTGCTGTATGGTGCTTCAGATGGCAGCGTGTTTCTGTACATGTTCACAATTGACAATCCCAGGTGTAAAGTAGGAGCTTCCAGCAAACTTTCCATGAAAGGAAGCAACAATATGGCTAAAGTATATAGTCAATTCATGGGCTGGCCGGTAAAGAGGATTAGTTGGTGTATACTTTAATAAGTGATCATTACACTCCCTTGGCATATACCTAGCAGTTTGCACAATCTTCAATGGAGTTTTGTTTAGGTTGTTCACCCTTAGATGATCGCATTTGTTATGCTTGCACGGTTTATGGAGATGGCACATACCTTGGATGTTAAGGAGCTAGTCACTTTGTGGACATCACTTAGATGAATGGGTCCTACATTTGTCTTGGAAGAATTTGAGGGTAGTCAACATCCGTCCACTTTTAACAACTTTTATGAAATCTTTATTAGAGCGCTACCTTGAGAAGTTGTGGATTTGGTTGCTTTGTGGACCCATTTTCTTGAGCGCTTGCCTAGGAGAGTTTTGGGGTCATCTTCTTGGATTTTGACTTGGTATTTGTACCACATATGATGGAAGTGTCCTCCTTGGACCTTGTATTTCTTGGATGATGCACTTGACCACCTTTTATGATTTTTGTTGAGTTAGTTACGTTTATAAAGGAGTATTTTGATTTGTTTTACTCCACCCTAGGTAGATTTAAAATTTTATGATTATTTTATTGTAGAGGAAGTTGAGCTCTTGTCCTATATAAGAGAGCCCTCTTCCTCATTCATTTCAGATGGTTGGATTTGGGGAACATCACATTGAACTTAGTTGAATATCTATTGGTCTCTTTTGGATGGTGAATGAAGGTATTAATCGAATAGTAATGTGCTCATATCAAGTTTTACTTATGGATAAAATGTTCAATTGATAGGGGCTTTAGGCTAAAGAAATAAGAAGCGCTTTCTTGCAAGTGATAGTTGTTTATTGGAAGTGAACGATGAAGTATGTCTCTCAGTTCTTGATTATATGCTCTCTTGCCCTTCCTGGTAATTATCCTTAGAAAATCGCT
Source organism: Pseudotsuga menziesii (assembly GCA_001517045.1). Taxonomy (NCBI): domain Eukaryota; kingdom Viridiplantae; phylum Streptophyta; class Pinopsida; order Pinales; family Pinaceae; genus Pseudotsuga; species Pseudotsuga menziesii. The sequence goes on from LPNX011235592.1 coordinate 104,256, forward strand.
TGAAAGTATTTGCTCTAGCATTTTCCCTTTGCAAAGATTTTTGATATACGTAAAATCATTAGAAGTGATTAGGGCAATGCTCTACTATCCTAAAGCTCCTAAATATTTCTTAAATCCTTCATTGATCCTTTGTTTACCCCCATATTGCCCGATGGATGAGACACTAGTCACTTATCCTTCCATACACTTACTTATCATTACTAAAACAAACAGTTTTGCTAGGGTTACTCCTCAAATTCACCTTGTGCTGCACTAATAAACCCTAGGGCCTAGTAATCCTAGTTAGGGACCATTAGGGACTCCTCCCTTGAGCTAGAAAAGAGCTAGCCTAAAGAGCAAAAGAGGGATGGTGAGGTGACAGTGAGCCCCTCAAGTAATCCATAAGCCATCATTGGTTTTAGGGCTTTTCAATCTCAAGATGCTGGTGGCAATGTCCAATGTTCTGCCACGGCCATACCCATGAAAAAGGGGCATTTTCCCAGTCCCCTCATTTCCAGAGGTCAGGCAAATGTAGGGGATGTGGCCCCTATGCAACATGTGGTTAAATCAACAATGTGTATAAAATATATTTTCTATAAACCATTGCAGATAAAATTTATTAAAGAACTCTATCAACAATTCTTCCACCTTTTATATCACCTATACAAAAGATAAATGGTTTGAGGCAAACTTTATCATACAAGTAGACAGGTCACATTTTATGGAGACTTCTTCAAACCTGCAATCAACTTCTAAGGTGCATACCAACCCTGAATTATGTTACCAGCGGTCACTTTATAACCTTGAATGCAAGTAGTAAATACCCGAAGTGTGGAACACATGCCCCATAAAGGGAGATGTCATGATGATATCTCCCTTTGGTACATTCTCAGTCACCTGGTTTGAATTCATGTTAGAGTTCGGTGACCTTCAAATTCGACAAAAAATCGGCAATAAAGATTTTCGTGATAAAATTCGGCATTAAACTCAAGACTAAAAAAATTGAAAATAATATATATAGATATATATGTGCGTGTGTGTGTGTTAATAAAATTCAGTATGATCATATATCAACATTAATCATTAATAATTAAACATATATTTAAAAGCACTTTAACTTGTTCAAATGAAAATTAAAAGCATGCACATGTAAAACACAATATTAAAATGTCAATATTAAAACACACATTTAAAACACAATATTAAAATGTTATACAAATTTTAAAAAACAAAGTTATACAAATTTTGAAACACGATAAAAATGTCAAACAAATTTTAAAATGTTAATATTAACACAATATTAAAATGCTATACAAATGTCAGCATCCCCAAAAACAAAAAGATAGAACAAGAACACAAGGAAAACGCAACCTTGCCACGAACCATTGGACCAACAAGCACAACTTCAGTGTCGGCAAGCTCTACTGTAGACCGCAGGGAGTCGAGCGAATTACCAATGGCAAGAATGGCAGCTACGAGTTTCAACTTTCACCTCACGGTTTCACGGTGCAACGACTCAAAAGAAACCGTGGTCTAGGGTTTCCATTTCCCTAGAACGAATTAATTCAATTTTTATAGAAGAACCGAAACGAAATAACTCGATTTTTTGGAAAATTGAAACAAATGAGACGAATTTGTGAGCGTTCAAGTTCGGTATTGAAGTTAGCATGAAATTCGCCGAACTTGAAGGATTAAATTCGGGGCCCAATCGAATTCAGTGAATTTTGAATTTGAACCTTGAGAATCAACAAATGCGGTGACTTAGGGTACATTTATGCATGCACCTGTACACCGCTAGGGGGCTTTTGAAGTTTCCCTGTGTAGGAACCACTGTTTCAATTTTCTTTATATCCACATCGATGATATTGAACTTCATTTATATTATTAATGGTCATAAATGCCTCAAGTCTATAATTTTACATGTATATGTTTTCAAATCCCCAATTACAGCCATTTTTTTAAAAAGTTAAACAAAAGAGAACCTTGGATAGCATTAAACTAAAATTAAAATAGGAAAAAAGGTTAGGTAAAAAGTGAGATGGAAAGTTAGATGGTATATTACTCCGTACTACGGAGGTAGCATGTTCAAGAGCCAATTCTCAAAACAACAAAAATCATGAACAATAACAGTTCATGTAAACTCCCCACATCCAAGAGGTTACTCCCACTCATTTGGATAGGACCTTTGAAATCAATTAGTCACCTGACTCACCTCTCAAGACCAAATTCTAAAAGATCAAAGCATAAATTGTTGCAATATTCTTTGCCATGACATGAATTGAAGTCTTTCATATATGAACATTTAAATTCCTAGATAAAATAACACCACCTAAAAACTTGGAGATCTACGAATAGAGTTTGACTTATAACTTCACCTGTAGGATATGTTTCAGTTGACTAGAAGTTGACACCGAAGCGTATGGTGGAAAAAGGGGCAAGGAACACTCAAAGCTCCAGTTGATCATCATAAAAATGAGCCTCAATCTTCATCTCTTTACAAATTAACATAATATTTCAACAAACACTTAATCAAGCAATTGGACTTCCAAAAAGCTATCAAACTACCCCATGTGCTTCCAATCCCATAAACTTGTTACCAATTAAGGAAAAGAAACATTACATCCCATCTATAAGAAAAAAATCGTGATCTTATGCCACACAGCATATTGCAACCCTTCTACTACTGCTTGCCTATACATGTCCCTAACCTATGGCTATCTCAGATCTTCAAAGTTAAAACTGAAGTCATTTAAGGTAATACCTATAAGTTTTGTGGGTAAACATTTCTCTTTCCCCTCTCAATGTAATCTAATGCATCCTATATAAACATGGTGGTGGCATCTAGAGGGTTAAGAAAACTAATACACCAGCTTGTGGTAATACAACTATAGGAAGTTCCGAACACACTCCAACAACCCAACAAACATTGACGTAATATGTCACAAGGTCAAGCTATAAACTAGAGAGCTTAACCATTTCCCATATAGTGTGTCAATGTATGTCCAAGAACAAAGGCATCTTGATGACATGCACTGCCTGAAAAGATACGCAGCAACAAGATTGAAACTTAAAAGCACATAAACTATGAAGCGGAAAGGTAATTTGGAGCTGACGCACTTTTAATGTCCCATTGGAAATACCGGGATTGCCAGCCTTCCACCATAGCAGTGATGGATCTCCATTGTTCAAATTTCTAACACGGCATTTTCTGTTGGTGAGGATTAAATTATTTTTCCTAAAAGACAATTGAGGACTTAAATAGGTTGGAGTAAAAATAAACTTTCATGGATGAATAGTCTGCAAAAAGAACATGAAAAATCTGGAGATCAACTTTTGCAAAGAAATCAACAGAATCACATAGAAGTTGCCATGATCAAGCAACCAACACCAACATTTTCCTGTAACTTTAGGATCTGCCTTGCAAGGTGATCAATGAGAAAGAAAATCCCTAATCAGGATGAATTTACAATGGTGTGTGTATGTGTATTAATGCTTGGTATTCTTTACTTGATTTTTTTTATTTATTAACATGAATGGCTGTTACACATCTTAACAATCAATTTTTTTAAATTTAGTATTAAATTGGGCCAACTTATGCCACAGGTCAAGTTTGGGTTAGGTACGGATATTACACATCTCCCTCATACTGGACTATAGAATGCATCTTGCTTCTCTCAGCTTAACAAACAACAACATATCTATCACCAGAAAACAAAGCATGCTCATTCATAAAACACATCCTAACCGGTATATTTTCATAACAATGGCTGCTCTTTCATAAAACACATCCTAACCGCCATATTTTCATAAAAAAAATGGCTATCTTGAAGCATGTTCTCTGAAATAAAATATAAAAAAAAAAAGTGAACAAAAACTTATTTCTAAAGACTTGACAAAATTCCCTCACAAAAACGAAGTTATCCAATAAACTTAAGGATCTAGCAAATGGTATCCCCGTGTTTTGCTAGTAAATTTCTGAAAATGTGTTTTACATACCAACCAGTGCAATATCATGTTAACTGCAAGCAATGAAACGGTGAGGCTATAACACCAAATGCAGAAAAACATCCTCCAAAAACACACCTTCAGTCAGGGAGCTGAGATCTCTTTACAATAAGGAAAACGTCTGGGCTTATAGATTCCATACAGTGCTTTATCCTGAATGAATATCCAATATTTGCAAATCGTATGACAAGTTCATACACCGCAACTTATTGCAAGAGGGCAAACTTCAGGATTTCCTGAAACCTGCTTCACTTTGGTTTTGAACTCAGATTAACTGGTAGCATAATGACAATGTACATCTTTATTAAGATGCTCTAGCCTTTGATATATAATTTGCCACAGCTTTGGGACTCTTATTTCAAAATGGAAATGCATAACCCATTGTCCAGGGGAGCTCATCAAACCTTGTGACCTTGGATCATCTAGTGGTATAAACTTATAAAGATAAGAGTAATACTTATTAAGATACTTTACCTTATTGTTATACAGTTTGCCACACTAGACTTTGTAATGATAATGATATACTGGTTGTACAACAGATACCTTACTTTCTTACAGTTGAATAGCCAGCTCACGCTTCAATATGATAAAGAAATACTGATTTGTACAACGACTGTCAAAGGAATCCATTTCTAGTTCAACCACCAAGTTTGTGTCACTAGCAAAACTCGCTCAGAATTTTCAGTTTACAAAGTTTCGGTTCACATTTAGCAAGAATTCAACCCTTAGGTACTCTACCACTTATACATGTCAGAATCCCTTCTAGTTGGGTCCCTCAAACTCCCTGACACTAAGACTGAGAATTTCGGCTTAAAGAATTTAGTTTAGTCAAGCATTTAACTAAATTGATTCCTAGACGTATTCTTCTGTAGATTCAAGCCACTGATTTTAAGTGGAGATCAATCTCCCAGAATTTTGTATTTTATAAATTCAGTCTATGCATACTAATGTATGTTGATTCCATTAGATTTTTTAAGGAGACTAAAGATATCCTTTTTTCAGTAATTCATATATTGGCCTTCTTTTTGTATTTGTTTCTGGATGTATCTTTGCACAAATGCATCAAATGATTTTAAGTAGTCCTGTCTAATCATCATTTCTTTTATGGTTATGTGAATGTAGCACAATGGGGAATAAAAGGTATTTGTTATTTTAACATTGGTTTTTTTTCAATATTTCCATCATAGAATAGACTATCACAATGTTATATGCATTCCTTGAATGAGTTTCGTTCATTGCTTCCTTGATTTTCTTTTAAACAATTCTGAACAATGGCCTACTAAATAAAAATTGTTCCAGCCTGTAATTTTAGAGATACTGTGAAAATCATGAAGATTTCATGTTTCTGGACCTAAGTTTGCCTTTTAAAAAAGATAAAACAAGGAAAGCATTATAATTCCTATCTGGTTTTTTATTGCTAAAGGCAAATGAGATTACTTACAAGATGACCATTGCATTCTACTTCAAAAGCCCCTGTGCCTTGCAAAAATGACTGCAATGAATTTCCAAGAAGCCAGGTAGTCGCAATAACTCCAAAGCGTTTCTGTTTCAGGGAGTAGTACCAGGGAGGTGGTACTGTGTATCCCAGTCTAGGAAAAATGTGATCCCCTGCAGTAACAATTATAATACTGCCTATCTGTAGCACTGGCACAAACTTGCTGAAAATGCGCTTTGGCAATGATGGAGGGTAATTTGAAAGAACCACATCAACACCGGGAAACGAACTCTCTAGCATTTTCTTTATTGTCAAAGCTGTGCCCCTGCAGAATTAAAAATAAATGTGTTAGAATAAACCCAAAATGAAAGCATATAGATATAAGAGGGTTATAAAGACTGAAACATCAACATGAAGTTTGAACATTTCAATGAAATTCGGAATTCCTCATTTCCTAGAAAATTCAAGATTTGTGAGAACATTTAAATGGAATTTAAAATAAAACTTCTACAAACAAATTAAAAAACTAGTGAAAAAGACTCGGCCATGACACAATACATGAACTGATAAATATTTTCTATATCATGTGGTTGCAATTGCAAAGCTATCTTTCCTGTTGTACAATTTTCTAGATACCAAACTCCATTATCACTCTAGCATGATAGAAAAGTTCTGTAGGCCCAAAAATTCTAGCTCTAAAAATCTGTAATTGAAATTTATTTTGCAAAATCTAAAAAAGAATGAGGACCTCGTAACTTTTTGATAAAATGATGTAATGTCCAGTGGATGCATATTAAATTTATCTAGTTTACATCATTGTTATTGTTAAGTTCATCAGGTAGCAACAATCTTTGAAGCCTCACTATAATATACAAATTAGACGTTGGAAAAGTGAGCAGCAATTGGATTTCTTTACAAGATTATTGAAATCAAAAGTGTACATTGAAAAAGCTTTAAAATGGTTCCAAGTATGACTTTCTTTGATCATGCAAGAGACATTTTTTTTAAATATATATTTTCTGCTGTTTATAGTGGTTGCCTATGGTCACCTAGTAGCTTTAAGATGATACAGATAGTGTTCACTAATAATTCATGTATGGTGCTAAGAGCTGTAGTGCATCATCATTGTTACAATGTTCAAAATATTCAGTACATTGGCAAGCCAATAATTTTAGAAAAGATTAAAAAGTGCATGCAACGCATAAAATATAAAGTCGTTATAATGCAACAAAACTATCATTCAAAATGCTAAAATAATTAAGATCAATTTACTTGGTTTGGGCAACATCACCATTAAAATCATGAAGAGTGTTGTAAAGCAACATTAACATATTTTCTATGACATAAAAATTTTAAATTAGCAATCAAGGTTTTCCTGAAATATGAAGCTGGCATCGAGGACAAAGTTGATCTGATTGACAAGCTAAATGTAAGGCCATGCATGCTTAGTTAAGTTGAAAAGTTCTACCAAGAGAAAGAATGCTAGTGGGCATCGTTGAAAAAATCGGCATCGACAGAAAACTGGCAGGGGGTCCGGTATACAACTTCTCAGCAACAGCAGCAAAAAAATCAGAAAATTTTGGCAAACTATGACAAACATTAAAAAATTCAAAATAAATTCATTTTTTTCAATTTTTTAAACATATAAACCAACAACATCAAATAAACACATTGGCACATACTTGTAGAAAAAACACTGATATATATATTTTTTCAATTTTTTAAACATATAAACCAACAACATCAAATAAACACATTGGCACATACTTATAGAAAAAACATTAATATATATGCAGTGGATGCGAAAATCAGAAATATACATCAAAGTCAATACCAAATCTTGAACTTTGATAGCTGTCCAATCAAGGACTCAGCTCTAAGTTGCACTGAAACGGATACAGATACCAGGGTGGAACAGATACGGCAAATTTTCAAAAAAAATGGATACGATACGGCAAGGAAACGACAAGGATTCGAGTGTCCGACACGGACACGCTGACAGAACATGTTATATATATTAAAATATATATATATATATATATTAAAAATTAAAATTATAGACATATAGATCCAAATTTTTACAAATATTCAATATAAATCAAAATCAATGCACATTTAACATTAGTATTACACATTTACAAATCAAATCAGTAATCACAATGAGATTATGAGACACACAGATAACATAGTCATAGATCAAGATGTCAATACTCATGAGTCAAAACCATATTTCTCATTAAGTCATGAAAATCAAAATGTATAATGTATTACATAAATGTCGGAATGCCACTGGCNTCTATCTAATTCATTTTCGGCACTTGGATTAGATGACCATTCAACTTCCTCACTTAGACACCAAAAAGGCAAGGGAAGGCATTAGAGTCTCATTCTATTCTTTTTCATGAGTTGGAGAGCACAAAAGGAGAAAATTTGTAGGCAGAGAGAGAAGAGCAAAGGGCACGATTCCCAAGACAATATAGCAGCACTAAACATTTTCTCATACAGCATGCATCCCGATAAAAAAATTGGGCACGAATTTCGAGGTAGTTTTCCTCGACACAAAATTTGAGGCAGACAATACAATCCATACTACAGGAACAGAAATCAAGGCAGTTTGTACGGTACAGCAATGGGAACGAAAATCAAGGCAATACATACGATACAGTAGTGGGAACGAAAATCAAGGCAGTCCGTACAGACAATTTGGCACGATTTTCGAGACAGCGAGTTGGCAGAAACTTTGACTGTAAAATTTCTGAATTCAATCAATTTGCTGAGCATTGTGGTTGAGATAAGTTTATTTCAGTCATAAATTTTTTTATGATAAATGACTTAATTTGCAGCTGAAAGTAAATTGGGTTGGGCATTAAACAATGATGAAAATGGTGGTTAAAACCGAGTTGGGGGAATGAAAAAAATTTACATCAGGTTGTCGTCTTCCACCACATCTATCAATTGTATGCATTCCCCTCCAATTGCATGGCGGTGTATTTAATCTTCTCACCTAAGTTACCAGAAACGTTTAGGAAGGGGAGGGGAAACTCCGTTCCCTGTTTCGAAAACTGAAACAAAGGGGATACGGCTTGGAAACGCCACTGAAACGTTTCCAAGCCGTATCCAAAAATTAGAAACGTTTCCAGGCCATTTCCAGCCGTTTCCTGAAATGTTTCTAGAGTTTCCAGTTTCCTAAAACGTTTCCAGCAATTTCCTGGTTTTCTGAAACGTTTCAACTGCTACAATGCAAGTTTTTGACTAGAAATATTGATTTTTTGACATGAAAATAAACAAATAAATAACCCCAAAGGCAAACTATAAAACCCTAACCCTAAATTAAACCTCGAAACTTAGATATAAAGCCTCAAAGCTTATAAATCAAGAGCAAAACCTTAATCCTAAATTGGTGAACGGTAATTTGACATTTTATGTCTCATTGATTTTGTTTCATTGTAATTTTTCAAAATTGTTAAAGGCCTACCATTGGTTCAAAAAATCATTGATCTGTGGACATTTTATTGTATCAAATGCTTGTCTACTATAGTGTTAGTTTCATAGCCTAGTGTAGAAGTACAATGACTTTTTTTTTCTTTTCAATTTTTTTGCCAATTCCTCACAACTTTGTTTTAAATAAACCCCAATGACTTGCATATGTGATAAAACAACTTGCATATCAAAATTGACACAATGGAAACTTAAGCCATACAATACTACATTTATGAAGGGTTACATAAACCAACACATATTTCCAATAACCTTCCAACAAACTTCAGTTTTCTTCTTTTTCTTTTTGAATTAGTATGAACCCTTGACCTATGGTCTTACTTACTCCATTACTAGTACACACGTATCCCTATCCTTATGTTGTGGAAAGAATTTTGATGGTACGTCGTTTAGCTAGTTCTCCATAAGATATGCATGTGATATTTTAATCTTATTTCAAGCATTTTTATTAGTATAAACCATAAAACATAAACAACATATCCAAGGAAACTCATNAAATACAAAAAGGTGTAGATCAAAATGGAAGAATGAAGAGTCTCGTGTATCAATAGTCCTCGTCCTCCTCCATGCCTGAATCAACAAACTCATCACTGCTCTCCTCCTCCTCCTCCTCAACCATCTAAGGATCAATATATGTTGGTGTGGAGGATGACCCCTCCAAAGGATCACTATCATCAAAAGTCACCGGCTCTAGCACTGGATCATTAAGATCCAGGTTGGCTAATGCCAACTCAGTACTGCTGTCCAAACCCATATCATCAAGAAAGATATCCCACATCTTTGTATTTCCCTTCACCCACTCCTCCCTCTTCCTATAAATAAGACGAAGGTTGGTGTGCACATACACCATCGTCTTTGCTCTGGACTGCTCAAGCCTACTCTTCTTCAAACTGTACAAGTTGCCATATGTGCTCCAATTCCTCTCACAACTAGAGGATGATGTAACTTGAGAGATGATCCTC